>JAIUJO010000932.1:10000-167500 GCA_023846275.1 Vanilla planifolia | reverse complement strand
CATCTTTTTCTTCTTCTTATTCTTCTTCTTTGTCTTATTCTTCTTTGTTTACTTCTTCTTCTGCTTCTTCTTCTTCTTCTTCTTCCTATTCTTCATCGTCTTGTACTTCTACTTCTTCTTTCTCTACTTCTTCTACTTCTTCTACCTCTTCTTATTCTTCTTATTCTTCTTCTACTTCTTCCTCTTCTTCATCATCATCATCATCTTCTTCTTCTTCTTCTTCTTCATCTTCTCCTCCTTCTTCTTCATCTTCTTCCTATTCTTCTTCGTCTTCATCTTTTTTTCTACTTCTTATTCTTATCTTCTTCTTCTACTACTTCTACTTCTTCTTCTTCTTCTTCTTCTTCTTCTTCTTCTTCTGCTTCTTCTTTTTTTCATCTTATTCTTCTTCTTCTTCTTCTTCTTCTTCTTCTTATTCTTACTCTTCTACTGATTCTTCTTCTTTTTCTTCTTCACCTTTTTCCTATTTTTCTTTTTATTCTTCATCTTCTTTTTCTTCTTCTTCTTCTTATTCTTTTTATTCTTCTTCTTCTTCTTCATCATCTCCTTCTTTTTCTTCTTCTTATTCTTCTTCTTCTACTCAACTTCTAATTCTTCTACTTCTTCATCTTCTTCTTCTTCTTCATCTTATTATTCTTCTTCTTCTTCTACTTCTTCTTTCTCTTCTTCTTCTTCATCTTCATCATCATCTTCTTCTTCTTCTTCTTCTGCTGCTGCTTCTTCTTCTTCTTCTTCTTCTTTCTCTTCATCTTCTTCTTCCTCTTCTTTATCATCATCATCTTCTTCTTCTTCTTCTTCTTCTTCATCTTCTTTATCTTCTTCTTCTTCTTCTTCTTTATCTTCTTCTTCTTTATCTTCTTCTTCTTCTTTATCTTCTTCTTCTTTTTCTTCTTTTTCTTCTTCTTCTCCTTCTTCTTCTTCTTATTCTTATTCTTCACACAAATATACATGCACATTAACATATGCACACATATACTTGTATAAACACACACACATCCACACAAATATGCATAGGCACACAAAGACACTCACAAATACAAATGCACACACACACATATTCATGCACACATACACACCTAAACATGAATGCACATAGACAAACACACAAGCACATACTTGCTCATAAACAAGCACTCATAGACATGCACACACACAAATACAAGTACACACAAACACACACATGTGCTTCTACACAAGAACATATGCACAAACACAGACACATTATAGGCACACATGTACTCATACACACATAAGCACACACACCTACACCCATATGTATACACACATGCATGCATAGTCACACATGTACACAGATGCACATGCACGACCACACACACACACATGCACACTCTCACTTGCACATGCACACAGCGACACATGCACCACCCTTAGACTTATGAGCACATACACATAAATGCACACATGAATGCACATACACAAACATGCACAAATAAACTCAAATGCACATACACACACAGACACATATATACATGCACATACATATGCAAGCGCACACACGTGCACATACACACCCTGACATGCTTTTATACAAACATATGGACTTGAACACAGGCCCTCACACACAGATAAACATGTACACACATAGATAGGCAATCATACACATGCACTCAAAAACACTCACATGTGCCCATGTGGACATACACGCACACACAGTCACATAGACACACATACATATGCACGTAGACACAAGCATGCACACCCATGCATACACACAGAGGTAATAACACACACCTACCAATACACACATGTTCCTATATGTACACACACATGCACACTCTTGAACAAACACACACACACACACGCATGTGTACACACTCAGACACGCACTTACTCACGTGTGTACACACATATACACACAAACAAATACCCACAAAAACCAACCTACACACACACACACTTGAACACTGAGACACACACAATTTTTTGCATGCATAAGCACATCCACACATGCAACCCCATACACCCTCATACAGACACAAACACACATGCAAGCACATGCACACACACAAACCTACACATGTGCACACACATACATTGACTTTCACTTTCACATGCATATGCATGTAGACACATGAAAATAGAGGTACACACATGCATGTGCACAACAACATGTGCAAACATGCATGTACAAGACCACATGCATAAACATAGGAACACACACACACAAGTACACACATTCAAAGACACACATAAGTACACCTGAATAGATGCTTACACATGTAGGCACATGCCAAGCACATCCTTATCCACATGCACACACACACACAAATACATGCACAAATAGACACACACATTCATATACTTGCACATGGATGCACAAACACACAAGCACATACACACAAACACTTGCACACACACGTGTGCATGCACACTTACCAACACAAAAACACACATACTCACATACACACAAACTCTCACATGCACACACAAATATGTAGACATGCATGCACACACATACAGGTACAAACAAATGCCCACACAAACACACTGATGCACATGCACACATGTGTATGCACGCAAAGACATTCATGTACACACATGTACATGTGCTTTAGAACACACATGCACGTGCACACACATGCACACACACTTGTATACACACATAAGAAAACACATGCATAAACACACCTACACACACATGCACATAAAAATATAGACACACATGCATAATCACACATATGCACAAGCATAGATGAACACATAGATAAACACATAACCTAAACACACACATGTGCCAACATGTGCATGTCCATACGCACACACACACACACACACTCACTCACATACACAAGTACACACACACACATATGCATGTAGACAAACAAGGAAATAAACTCTCACACACAAATACAAAAACATACACTTGTGCAGGTATGCACATGCATAACAACACACACATATGTAGGCACATACGCAAATGCATGCACATATACACACACATCCTTACACACACATATACACACATGTAATACACAAACAAATATTCAAATGCAAGCCCAAATAAACCTAAACGCATACACACACATACACATGCATGCACCATGCATATGCATATAGACCCACACACATAAAGACACATGCACACACACAGCAACATACACACATGTACACACATGCACAAACTTATACACACATTGGGACACAGACACATTCTTAAGCACACACATGCAAACCCACACTTAAGCACATATGCATGCATGCATAAACACATAGGCACATCAAAACACACAGATAACCACACCATCACACATGCATGCACAAAAACACACACGCTTGCATAGCACAAACACATACACCCAGTCACATGTGCACATTAACACAAACACGCATACATGCATGCACACCCACACACATGTACACAAACAAGCATACACTTGCACAAACACACAAACATGCACACATGTACACTTGCAAATGAATACACATACACATGCACACACCCACATAACCACACACTTACATGCACACAAGCAGACATACATGCACATAAGCATAGGTATACACACACTCACAAATGTATACATATGCACACACACACACACACTTGCCAAAGCATGCACACACACATGCATAGAAACACACACAAACACATGCATGCACACAAACACACCCATACAAAAACATGCAATGACACACATGTACTGACACTTACACACACATACAAATGCTGAAGCACACACACACAAACAAATGCACACAGAGGTGCACACATGTGCTTGCACATGTAAACACAAATGGACACACTTACAAGCATGCACATGCACAAGAACATGCATGCACACACATAAATAACACTAACACATAGTCTCACATATATGCACATAGATGCATACACACATACACACAAGTATGAAGACATGCATACACATGCATATACCCACACACACGACACACATACAAATAAAACACAAGCATGTATATATATGCACAAGCACACTCAAACATGCAAACAAACATAAACGAATACACAGGGACACACAAGCACACTTGCGTGCACCCACACACATTGAAGTACACACACATGAGTGCACACACACACATGCATGCATAGACATAGACATGCACACACTCATGCTCACATGCTCATATAAACACACAACCAAACATGCAAATGCATATACACATGCACACACACACACTCACACATGTACACATGCACAAACGCATTCACACATACACAAACATGCATAGATACACAAACACATGCATGCACACACAAACAGACACACACACATGCACACACATACTCATATATACACACACATGCATATACACACAATCACACATGCACACATGCATGCATGCACACACATACAACAACACATGCACAAATACACATAAGCATGAAGATACACACACACATGCAAATATACTAGCACATAGACATACACACACGTGCATTCTTATGCACATAGTGATGTTTGCACAAGCTCACAAACACACATATACTTATACGTTTGCACATAGACACACACACTCACATGAACAAAAACTTACACACACACACATGTATGTGCACACACAAGTACACAAAAACATACACACACATATGCACATAAACACACAAACACATACATATAAGCACACAAAGACATATGCACATATATACATGCACAAACAACATGCACACACACATCAACACACATGCACAATCACACACGTGCATACTTAGACATGCACATACACAAATACATGCATGCACACACATATACTCGTGCACACATGCACATGCACACCAACATGCATATGCACAAACATACACATGTGCACACACACAGACACACTTGTGCAAATGTCTATAAGCATACACACAAATATGTATGCTCACACACATGTGCACACACAAGTGCTCCCATGCAAACACATGCACATACACACATGTGTATCAATGCACACATGCATATGCATACACACATACACATGCAAAGGCACATTCATATGCACACACATATGTACACATGTACTCACACATGCACAAAAATGCATGCACACGCACACATGCACATACGTACTGATGCACACATATGCACACACATATATGCACGTACACATACATAAGCACAAGGACGCACATGCACACACTCACATGCACATGCATGCACACACACACATGACCAAATATATGCACAAGCACACACACATGCACATATACATACACACATGCATTCACACATGAATACATGCATAAACAAACACTTGCACACACACATGCACCTATACATGCAAACAAGCACACACACACTCACATGTACACACACATGCATGCTGACATATGCACATGTACCAAACATGCATACAAGCACACATGCATATAGACACAAACACTCATATGCATACAAACTCACACATGCACATGTGCATGCATGCACACACATATGCACACATGTGTAAATATAGAGATGTACATACATGCACACATACACACACATGCATACAAACACACACACACATGCATACAAACACACACACACATGCAAATATAGAGATGTACATACATGTTCACATACACAGACACATGTGTGTGCATGCTAACACACATGTATACAAACTCGTAAATGCACACATGAACACACAAGCTAGCAGACACACAAACATAAGAGTAAACATATGCAAACACACGTATACACTTATGCACACACATGCATAATCATGCACATGCACATACACACATACACACATATGCAAAATCACAAATACACACATTTTTTACATGCATAGACATACATGCATACACATAGACATGCAAACACATGCATGTACACAAGCATGCACATGCATAATCACACATATGCACAACAACAGATGCACCCAAACACACTAATACACATGCACATACACACTCCCACAAACACATGTGTGTCTACATGCATAAACAAACACACACCCACTAATGTACACACAGATACACATAAACACCCACACAAACCCAAATACAAAATTGTAGCCACACACACATACACAAGCATGCACAAATGCATGTGTAGACATGTACATAAAGGTACATAGGTACACACATGCATGCACATGCTCATATAAACATGCACAGATGCACACACACCTACACACACATTCCCACATATACACACGTGCAAACAAACATTCATGCACATGTACACATCTGCAAAGTCACACACATGCAAATGAACACATACATATGCTCGTAGACATGCACACGCATGAAGACACACACAAAGACATACACACATACATGTGGATGGCCACACACACACACACACCAACACGCATACACACATAAGTACTCACTCAAACATGCACATGCACACACGTAAGCATGTACATAAGTGTGCACACACATGCACAAAAACATATCTGTGCAGTCTCATGCTTGCACATGCATACGCACACATGTATCACCACATGCATACACACTCATGCATGACACAAACAAGCATGTGCATGCACATGCACCTGCTTGCACATATAAACATACACACACACACATGCATACATGCTCACAAGAACACACATAAACACATGCATAAGCATAGACAAAAAACCCAAATATCACTGTGGATATTGGAATATAAATGCATGCATACCCACACACATGAGCATGCACTCATACACATGCAAAGTATACAAACATGCATACAAACAAAAGTACACTCACATGCTCACACACACTTATGCACACATAAACACACATGTACCTAAATGCAGACACACCCACACATGCACACATGTGCATGCATATGCATCCACATAGATGCACAAACTAACTCATACATATAGGTATACATGCACAAGCATAAACCCATAGTTCCACTGTACACAATGAAAACACCCACGTGCACACTAATGCACACATAAATACATGCATACACACATGCACATGTGCACTTGTACACAAACAAACACACGTAGAAGCATAGACACATGTAAGAACTCGTGCACACACACACACACGCCAAGATGCACACACACACAGTTGCATGCTTGCACACTCGGATGACTTGTACACATGCTTGCATAATCACATGAAACCATGTGCATAGAGGTACACACACATACTCATATGCACACACATGCACACACAAACAAACATGCACATGCCCAAAAAAAGCACCCATGCACAAAGATGCACATGCAAAAAAATATATACACATTTGCATAAGCACACACCAATGTGTACATAGGCTCACAAACATGCACACACATAGGCACACACATACACAAAGACAAGACATGCTTGCACACACATACACATGCACAAACATTCATACACACATGCATACGTACACATGCACACTCACCCACACATAACCACACACACACACAAACATACATACGAGCACATGCACACAAGAACACAAACATGCACACAAGTGCACACACATGCATGAATGTGAATACACAAGCACACATGCACATGCCTACACACATACAAACACACACATGTACAAACATGCAATTACACAAACATATGTGCACACACACACACACATACAAAATAATACAAGCGCACAAATATAATTAAACATGCTTGAACACATATGCAAATGCAAATGTATACAGGCATGCACACGCTCACACACACATGCATGCAAACACCCCCACATGCAAACCCACGTTCGCACAAACATGCACATGCACACCTACGCACACTTATGAAAATACATGCACAAATGCTAGCACATACACATGCACGTGCTTAAAAAAACACACATATGGAAATGCACATCAAAACACCTAACACAAGCAGAAATGCACACACATACGTAAGCACATGCATACACAAATCCACATACACACATTCACACACACCCATACATACCACAACACACCCACATATGCACACACATGCATGCACACATACATGCACATATGCACACATGTAATTACCCACACTCACAAGAAAATACATACACACACATGCACTTACAGTCACACTAGTGCATATACAAACTCATACCAATGCACACACATGCACACAGATATGCAAATTCATGCACAAACACGCACACAAATACTGCCACACACATATGTACACATACAAACACACAAGCATCCACACACACACACACACACTTGTGCTTTCACTTGCTCTGTAACACACATGCAAATAGCACACATACACCCACATATACACATGGACACACACATGAACATATGCACAAAAGTAAGCACAGATGCATGCATATGCACAGACAAACACATGCACACACACTCATACATGTCAAAACACAATAACACACATAAGCACAAACACATATTCACACTTACACGTAAGAACGTGCACACACACACATATTCAGACAAGTATATAGAATGCACACACACACACACACAAATGCATGGATGCATGTGCACATGCTCTCAAACACATAGTCATAAGCACACATATACACACATGCTCACATGAACACATATGCACATAGTCACAAACACATATGCACATAAGCACATACACATGCACACACACACACATACATAAATACACATATGCATGTACACATGCACTCGTAAATGCATCATATGCACACACACACACACATATGCCTGGATATGCACACACACATAAATGCACACACACATAGACATAAACACATACACACTTGTGCATGCATACACACACAAGAATTCATGCATGCATACATACACAAGCATGCACAATCACATGCACAAACACATACATGTACCCACACACTCACCTACAAACACATGTGCACCCCTACACACACATGCACATATTCATGTGTGCACATGCTCATGTACACCCACACCAAAACACACATCTCTCATACATATGCACACACACTTACACAAACCTGCACAAGCATGCAATAACACACAGACATACATAGGCATGAATGCATGAAATAGATACATATGCACATGCTTAACTACAAATACACAAGTGCACATACACACATACACGCATGCATGCATGTACACAAAAATACACAAAGCAACATGCACACAAAGGTACAAGCATAAGCACATGCATGCAGTCAAAAACACATAAACTCACAAGCGCACATTCAAACACTCAAAGCATACACACATGCAAAACTTCTTACGCACATAGGCACATGCATGGACATGCATATGCACACATACGCTAGTGCACCTCCGCACACACACACCGTTAAAGGAAAAGACACACATATGCAAACTCACATATGCATACATGCACACACACACACGTCACCACACATACACACATGTATGCATGCATGTACACAAACCCACACATATGAGCACACTTGCATGCACTCATAAACACACACAAGCACAAACTCCTAACACCCACAAAACCACCCACCCACACACATATTCATACACACACATACACACTTGTACACATGCACAAATATACCCATACACAAAAATATGCATAAGTATATGCATGCACAGAAATACACATCCACTCATAAATGCATGAACACACATTTACATGCACGCACAAACATATACACACAATCACATAGACATACACATTGACTCATGACCACTCACACACAAAAACACACACATACACATGCACACATGCATTCACATACACTAGCACAAATGTGCATACACACACACACAACCCTACACACATATATGAAAGCAAGCACACACCCCCACAATCATGCACACCCAAATGTACACATATACACACATTCACATGCAAACAAATTCACACACACATAAGAAAACATAGACACGTGCATGCACACACGTACAAACACATGCAAGCACACAAATTCATGCTGGCACATATGCATCCATGAAAAAAAAGAAGATGAAGACATGAACACACACACATAAGCACATGCACTCTCACGAACATGTACATGTACTACACAAACATGCACATGCATATGCACAAACACACATGCAAAAAGTATAGGTACACATACATGTGCACATGCACACGCATGCACACACATGTATATGCAAACACAGATAAAGACATATACACATATAAGTATGCACACACATGAACATGATTTCATACTCACTCACACACAAACAAGTGCACAAGCACACACACATATGCACTCTCCCACAATCATTCACATTTGGACATAAGTATGTAGACACGAGTAAATGTGCATGTAGTTAAGCACACATGATAAAAGGCATGCACACAAGCACACACATACACAAGCACACTTGTACACACATGCACACAAACACATTCAAACACATGCACACACACACACACACGAGTACACATACAACAGCTCTCATGCACATATATGTAAAAATGTGCTCATACATGTATGCACCCATAGGTTCATGCATGCACACACCCAGACACATCCACACATGAAAATATCAATGTACACAAAACCGCACACTCCCATAAAAACATAGACACATGCACACACACACACAACAAGACTTGCACACATACACACATGAACATATACACACACATGCATACATGCAAGCACACACACACACACATAGACACATGTGTCACCACCAAAACACACGCACAAACACATGCATACATGCATATACACACAAACAAATGCACACACACACATGCACATAACCATGTAAATAAATAATACCTGCAAACACACAAGAAAAAACTCATGCACATGCACATGCACATATGTACAAACAAACATGAATAGACATCGATGAACATGCATGCACACATATGCATGCACACACACCTATGAACAAACACAAACTTGCACACAAGCACACATGTGCAGACAAACACAAACACATGCATGAAGATAAATACAAGAAAAAACACCCATGCACATGCACAAGAGAAACACACACACATATATTTATGCATAACTTGTCTGCATGAACACACACAAACACGCTCATAAACATACATGCACGAACATGCTCACATAAATACACACACACACACACATACACATGTGCTCAACCACAAACATGCCTGCACATGGACATGCAAACAAACATGTACCTATATTACAGATGTGTGCATGCACATACAAACACGTACATGCACATATTCACATGCAAACACGTGCACACAGATACATTTACACATGCATGCTCATGCACTTGCACCCACTCACATTACTACAGATAGGTACACATACACCCAAATGCATGCATGCACATCGACATATTTGTATGCAAAAGTGCACACACATCCACAAAACCTATCACATATGTGCACACACATACATAAACACACACATGCACACATTAGTGCATTGAAGTTCTTTGTTCTTAAGATTATCCCACAAGAGGAAGGGTGAATTGTGGTAAATAAAATTTTCTTTCGATTTTCGATTTTAATTAAAACTTAAAATATTTTAAGCAAATATAAGAAAGAATAGTACACAAAAGATTTTTAAGGTGGTTAAACTAAAAATCGCTCTTACATCCACCCCCAACCGGCTTTGGTAAAAAACCACTAAAATTACCAAATAACAAGCGAGGTTTTTCATACGATTCACCTCAAACCTACTTAGGATTTTACCTATGGCTAATCCCGAACCTACTTTAGTTTTTTCGGGCTTAACTCAAACCCCAGGCTTTTGCACAATTGTTGGGATTCCCTTACCCCAAAGAAAGAAATACAAAAAATTAGCAAAACTTAAAAACAATTTTAAGAGAAATATGAGGCACACAATGTCGAAAAGAGGGAGGAATAGAGATTGAAAAATAGTTGAAGCAAAAACCTCCAATTTTAGGTTCCTTCTTACAGCTTTCACTTTGTCACTTTAGAAGCACTGTATGCACTTTGAATTGCTCGATATTGTGATTTGAAAACTTTGAAATCTTAGCAATGGTAACCTCTAAAAAATTTTCATTATTCTCTATTTATAGAGCTTAATTTGAGCTCTAAATCCTCTCCTAATGACTCTAAATGAACTAGCCATTTGGGTAATGGACACAAAGCAGTCATCATTCTATTTGGAGCCTAAAATGAACGTTTCTGATTAAATCTCGAATTTACCATTCGAGATCAATCCTAGTCGTTGGATCTAAGTGGCTTTGATTGTAGTGGTTCCGCATCCTCTTGTGGATCTGGCTCAGGTTCGAATCTCCTGCTTGGCATTTTACTGTTATCATGCAGCAATTTACGTTCATTAATGTAAGCCTTCCGAGCGCCTCTACCCTTCTGCCTTCTTTGACAATCGAATGGGAGTTTAGTCCCACATCATGTAATTGTCTTTGCCATTGCTCTCTATAACACTTTCGATTCATACGTCACTTGAGCCATTCGGGGTTGGCTCCCCCGTTCCTCGACCAAGATTTCATCACTTGGTTCTGGTTGACTTGATTTCGCGATTGTTCTGGCCAGATTTCTCTAGGAGCTGAGTTTGCACTTGTTTCGCACTTGTTCCGTTCAATAGTTGTAGGCCGATTTCTCACTCGTTCTGTCAGCAGCACTTCCTGTGGGCTTTGGGCTTCGCTCGCCCCTTTCGAGTCTATCAAACAATTTTTACTTTATTTTATTTTCTAAATCCTTAAAGCCTAGATGGACCAGCCGTCGGGTCGGGTCGACCCGCCCAAAGCTATAGTGAAAATTCTCGAGACTAAAGTGGTTTTATAGTGTTTTGTGAGAATTTATGTGCCAAAATTTTGAATATAAGTATACAAAATAATTTTATATTATGATAGTATTACAACTATCCTAAATGACTATGAAAAAAAATTCATGAAAAATAATTCCTAAATAATTTTAAAAAAATCAAATATCGATAT
Source organism: Vanilla planifolia (assembly GCA_023846275.1). Lineage (NCBI taxonomy): Eukaryota > Viridiplantae > Streptophyta > Magnoliopsida > Asparagales > Orchidaceae > Vanilla > Vanilla planifolia. Next base: position 154,810 of record JAIUJO010000932.1, on the reverse strand, counting down.
CTATACTTTTCATCAATAATGCTTGGCCCAAAAATAAAAATTCAAAAATTATTAAACTTATAACATTTTTAAATATTAATACTACTAGTGTGTCACATCATCTCAAAATTTAGACATATCAAATTCAAGAAAAATAAAGAGATATTCAAGTATAAAGATTTTGGTGCATGCCTTTAATTTTCTTGAAGCTTGCTATTATTCTATGAGTCATGAAGACCACTATTTTAGACATTTTAAAGTTCATGGCTTGACTTAATTTAATATTAATAATTTTACTTAAAAGAAGCCCAAATGATATATAAACATTTATGCTTGACTCATCAAACATAAGAGTGTAACATGCATACACACATGTATAGATACACACAGACACATGCTTGCATGCACACAAGCATACACACATGCACACACACAAAAAGATGAAAACACACATACATTTGCATGTGAATGCACACGCCCACATACAAACACAAATAACACACAGACACATGAATGCACAAACACATGTAGATTGACATTCCACACGCACAAAAATGCAGAAAGACACACACACACATATACATATGTATACATGCACACGTGCACATATACGCATGCAATGGAACAAGTACACACACCATAGGCATATGCACGCATATATGCACACACAACCACACATACATGCATGCACAAACACGAACACAAACTCACATAAATATGCATACATAAACACACACACATAGCCATATACATGAAGAAACACAAACATACAAATGCACACACACGTAGCACACATATAGATGCCCATGCATGCATGTACACCCACACTCATCCACAAAGACATGAATGAATACACACACACATTCACATGAAAGGACATGCAAAGAATATGAACAAGCATACAAGCACATACACATGCAATCACAAACACACATAAGCACACATACAAACACATGCACTCATGAGTACACAAACTCACACATGTACATGCACACACATATAAAAACACATGTAAGAGCAAGCACACACATATAAATACATGTGCATGTGTAGAAACATATGCTTACACATACACTCACATGTATGCAAACATGCACACACACCCTTGCACACTAGCACACACACACATACACATGTGCACATGCACACTAACACACATACACAAGTAGACACACTCATAAACATATGCGCATGCACACACAAAGACACAAGCACTTAGACACACACATGCATGCTCACATACAAATACTCATGCATATAAACTCACACATAAACAAAAATAGCCTCACATGCACATACATATGTGCACTCATATGCAAACATAGACATGAACATACACATGCACATAAATACACATGCAAACAAACCCACACACACACACATATATACATACACACACAAGCACAATCATGAAGGCGCACACGTATACACATATGGACACAACAAAATACATACATGCACACACACGTGCACACATATACGCCAACACATAGACATGCATAGAAGAATACACATTCACACACTCTATCACATGCACAAGCACACACACACACTAAAAAGTGCACATACACAGACACATATAGACAAGTCTACATGCACAAGCATTCATTTGCACATACATACAACCACACACACTTGCACCACATGTGTGCACAATACACACAAACATGTGCAACTTGTGCATGCATACACACACATGCACACACATGAACACACATGCACACACATGGACACACATGCACAAGCACAGACATACACAAGCTCGCACTCACACATGAGCACATAACACACAAACGTATGCACACACATGTGCATGCACACACAAGCACATGCAAACATATGATTGCACACATGCACATTAACGCACACTTGCACGTGGCCACACAGATGCACACACACATACACAAATACACACACATACACCAACACAAATACCCAAACCCACACTATGCATGCACTCAATAAGAGCACACACGAACACATGCATACACTCACATGCACACGCATGGACAGACACACACATGGATAGACATTCACAAGCTTGCACATACACACATGAGTGTGTAGCACACAAAAGTATGAACACATAGACACATACACAAGCGAGGATGCAGACATGCACACTCACATACACTCTTACATGTACACACAGATCCACATTCACACAAACACAAACATAGAAACCTATGCACATATGCACACACACAATCACACACACACCCACATAAACACCCAAACCCACACCCACACGTGCACTCATGCATGAACACATCCACACATGCACAAATTAATGTACATATATAGGTACACACACATGCATAAATACATGCAAGCACAAGCACCCACACACATACAACCACAAACATGTTCACATATACACACACACACACACATATGCACACCCACATACACACACAAGGACACGTACTTATCTACACACATAAACACACTCACACATAAAACACATCGACACACACACATTTGGATAGACATGTACATGCATGTACATGCAAATGCAAACACAAATATAGGCACAAACACAATAAAAGGCACGCACATGCACGCACATGCACGCACATGCATGCACATACACACACAAAGACATGCATGCACATGCACACAAACACACACATGCATGCATATACCCACACATGCACACACATATAGAAAAACATGCATAGGCACATGAACACATGAACACCTGCACACACATGTGCAAACACATATATACACACACATATGCACATGGTTGCACATGCACACAAACACACACACACACATATAGATATGCACATGCACACATGTGCACACACCCACACACATGCAAACACAAAGATACATGCACATACAACCCAAAAAACACATGCCCATATCGTGTCCATGCATGTACACACACACACAAATATTAACATACACAAGCACATTTAGACACACACAAATATACACACATATACACACACATGTATACACATGAGCATGCACATCTACATGTACACACACACATCCAAGTGCATATTTGTACAAATGCACATGTATACACACACAAACCTATCCACACATACACACTCACACAAGCAAGCTTGTAAGCGTGCATAACAAGCATACCTATAAGCATGCATGACAAGCATGCATGACAAGCACACATGTTCACTTACACATGCACACACACAACACACACACACACACACTAACAAACACATATGGACAAATATGCATACACACATATGCAAACACATAAAAACACACCAATGCAAATGCATGCATAGAAACATGCATTTGCTCACATATAGAAGCACACAATCACATGCCTATGCACACACACATATGCTCACATGCACATAAACTGCATAGCCCTAGATGCACACACAAGCATGTTGATGTAAACACATACACATATGCACATACAGAAACAAACACACATTTTCACAAAAGTGCATACGTGCACACAGAAAAAGACTTGCACACATACACACACAAACATGCACAAGCACACACACATACACACACACACACACACACTTGTACATGCACATAAGCACACATGTAAACGCATGCTGATGTGCATATAAACTCACATACACACATGAACACACACACACACATGCACACACATGCACACACATGCATGCACATATGCACAAACTTTTGCAAAGACATAAACATGTTATTGCATAGAATTGCATAACACTAGCAAACACATATGCACACACTCACATACACATATTCTCATAGAAATGCATATGCACACATAGGCACATACACACAAATACATGTGGTCACACTTGCAAACACTCTTTCACACACACGTGTGTGTACACATAGACATACAAATGCACAATCACATTCATGCATAAGCACATTAATGCACATAAACATATGTACTATTCACACACATGTGCCCTTATGTCGATACACACATGCATTTATTCACACTCATAAACATGCACATATACACACCAACATGCAAATACCCATACTCACATGCATGTTTGTGCATTCACTAGCACACAAACACATGCATGGGCTTGCAAGGGCATATACACACACACACACACCAATGCACATAAACCCATACACACTAGTACACACACACACACACATACACTTTTACTCTATAAACACATGCACACACCTACACACAACCTCATGCATGTACACATGAACAACCACACACACATAGACACCCACACACACAAGCACACTCACACATGCCAAGGCATGCACAAACATGCACACACACACGCACACATGCACACGCACCAACACACATAGAGAGGAACACACAGGCATATGCTCATAGAAACAAATGGTAATGCATGCATACAATGACAAAAGCACAAACACCAATAAATACACATGTACATACATGTGCACACACACACACATGTGCAAAGCATACACAAATATGTGCACTTACACACACATGCATAGATAAGGACACACAGAAATGCACACACACACACACATTTTGGCATGCACATACTACAAAGCACAAAAAAATAAACACAAAAACACATATGAACACACAAGCACACACACACACACACAAAACACACACACACAAACACGTACACACATATGCATCGACACACACAACCCACACCTACAAATGCACTCATGCATGCACACACACACACACATGTTTGTAGGGACAATGTATGCACCCATGCACACATACAAGCACATAAATATACATATGCATAAAAACATTCATGCACAACAATATGAATGCACAAACACACACACAATCACACACACATGCACACATATGCATACACACAAATACAAAAATGCATGCACACATACATGCACACAAAGATAAAATAATAGATACACATGCACATAGACAAACATGCACACATATATACAATAATATGCAAGCACTTGCACACACATGCACACTCATTTGCACCTATATGCACACACACATAGGCACAAATACACACACATGCACACAATTATGATTACATGCATGCATAAGCACACATGCACACACACACACTCGCATGCACACATGAAGACACGCATATATGCACACACACATGCATCTACATGCACATACACACATGAATGCATGCACGCACGCATACAAACATGTACATGCACATAAAAACACCCAACATACTTGCACATGTGCACACACATGCAAACACCTGCATATAAGCATTAACAAATGCAAATACACACATGCACATGCACACATGTGCATGCATATGCACACACATGTAGGCACACACACACACATGCAAAAGCAAACTTGCACACATGCACATAAGCACACACATCTACCCACACACACACAAACATATTCCCACAATCATGCTTGCATAAGTGCATTACTTGAGCATGCGTACACATGCACACATGTGCACACACACATAAACAAGCACATTCACACAAATAGACACATGAACCCATGCATCCACAAGCACATGAAAACACACATACACACACTGACATATACATGTATATATTAATAAGCACATGCACACACATGTAGATACATAGGTGCAAGCACACATACACATGCACACATAGGATCATAAATATGCAAACACAAGCTCAAGCACTTCCACACAGACATAGACAGGAATGCACATGCATGCATACACAGACATTCATTTGCATGCAAAAGCATGCACAAATAGCACACACAAGTGCATAGTAAAGCACATATATATAGACACACAAACACATAAACAAGCACAAACATGTGTGCACATAAACACCCACACAGATAAGCACACACTCATACATGCATGCACACACACAAATTCACATGAAAAGACAAGCACACACACATGCACATGCAAACATGCTTGCAAATGTACACATCCATAAACTCATGAACACACACACACATAGAAACACATGCACACACAAATGCATAAATACACACGTAGATGCACATAAACACATACACACACACACATGGACATGTACACACAAGCTCAAACAAACACACATGCACATACACATGCACAAACAAATGCATATATACATATATCGATGCACATGTATACACAAACAAACGTGCAAACACACACACATGCACATATACACTCATAAACTCATATGAATGCACATACAAACACACACGTAGACTCACAAGCATACAAATACATGCCCACACAAACCCGCACAACCATGCATGCACACATATAAGCCAACACAAATACATAGAAGCACCAACACAAACACGCCTGTGCATGAACAAATACACACATACACACAAATACATGCACACACATACAGACACACACATTCACACAGGTGCTACAAACACACAAAAAATCACACATGCATAAAGTTATGCACACACACATATACAACACAAAAACACTCAAACGTGCACACATGCACATGCACACACACTTACACATGTCGACACACACACATTCACATATGTGTCAAGCAAACAAGTGTAGGAACACACACAAAAACATGCACAAACTTAATCAAACATATACACACACAAAAATGCATACACACACATGCACTCACATGCACATGCACTTGCATACATTTCTACAAAAGGACACACATGTAAAAACACGTGCACATGCACGCACACACATGCACATACACCCATGAATGCACACACACATGCCCACAAACATGTACACATGCCCAAATAAAAGCACAAGTACATGCATGCACAAGACATGCACACATGCACACACACATGAACTGACATAGGAATAGAAACACACATACACAACAAGACTTGTACAAACATGAACATGCACAGACAAACTAGCACACATCTATTTAAACAAGCACACACTCACCCTCACAAATGCTTGTGTGCATAGACCCATACAAAAAGGTACCCACTCACTTGCACATACATGCAAACGCATGCATGACCAAGTACACACACAAAAACACTCAAACATGTAGAAGCATACACATTCGCATACACACCTAAACACTATCACACACACACACACATGTGCATAAGCACAAGCTAACACACATGCAAAAATGTGCACACATAAATACACACACGTTCGTGCACTAGAACACACACACACACACTTGCAAACAAACATACAGACATTAAAAAAAGCAACACAGGCATGTACACACATGAACACATATGCACACAAACACACATCATCATCTTATGCACATGTGTGCATATATACACACATAGAGGTAGGCACGTAGAGATAGACAAACATGTACAAACTCACATACATCCAAACACAAAACACACAAATATCCATGCTCCCACACACACTAGCTTGCATGCATGCATGCACACACACACACTTATTCATACACATGCACAAGAATGCATACACACACAAACCTATGCATCCACACATGCACACACACACACACACGTAAGTGTGCACACACAAACATGCACACTCATACCCACATATAATCACATGTATGCACACATGCATAAGAACACATGCTCAGACACACATACCCACAGACCCATATATGCACACATACACATATGTGCACACACATACTTGCATGCACACGCCCACGCCCATGCACGTGCACTCAGACACATACACTCATGCACACACACATACGCTAACATACCCTCAAATTCACATGCACACCCATACACATATGTACAGATACAAACACACACACAACCAAAAACATGCACACACATGCACAAGTACATGTCTGCAAACATATGTACATGCACATGCATGGCATGCACATGCAAACATGCTTATGCTCACACACTCACATGCATACACATGCCCATACATGCATTCAGACACAAAAACTCATGCATGCATATGCACACATCTCCACACTTAGACACATGCACTTACATACGAACCAATGCACAGCATACAAGAATGCATGCACATACATGTTGTATAGGCATATAGATACACACACATGCATACATATACATTTTGTATAGGCATGTGCCTACTCACATGTACAACCATACCCAGACTCTCATATATCCTCACATACATGCATGCAAGCTCACACAGTACACACATGCAAGCAAGCATGCACACATCCACAAACACACACACACACGTGAACTTGCATGCATACATACTTGCACCCAATCACATCCATCCATGCACATGGATGAATGCATGCACATACACACATGTATCCACACACATAGGAACACATAAGCACATAAGTATACACACACATCCATACCCACATACACACAAACATGCATGCTCACAAACTCATTCACATGAACAAACAAACAAACATAGGTAGAGACACATGCACATGCTCTCACACACACACACTCATGCTCATGATGCCACATCCACACAAGCAAATGCATGCACACACAAATGCACATCATATAAATACACATGTACATACAACCTCAAAATGCATAAGCACACACATGCACATGCACATGCAAACACTCACAAACATACAAACCAAAATGCACATGCACATACATACACATAGATGCATGCACAGACACACACACAAGCAAACATGCACACACGCAGACACAAACGCACACACACATGCATACACGTACACACACATGTATGCTTGCACATATGCTAGCATGCATACATGAACACATACAAGCATACGCACAGCCACAAAGACACACACACACATGCAAACAAATGCACGCAGGAATAAACACTCACACATGCACATACACAAGCATGATTGCATACAACTAACATGCACACGTGTAGTCATGCTAACACATGCACTACCAAACATACACACATGTGCACACATAGATAAAGATGACCAAGCACACACACATACACCAACAAAGAGAAATACAAACACCCATCCACAGTCACAAATCATGCACACATACGCATACACTTACACAAACATGCATACCTAAACACACAAATAGACACACACAAGCACACATGCACAAATAGACAAAGACATATGCAAGCACATACGCAAACATCCACAGAAGCACACATGCACACACACACATGCATACATAAATAATCTCGTAAATAGACACACATACACACCCACACACACGAGCCAATGGATACACATGCACACACACACACACAAACATACATGCGCACATGAGAACACACCTGCATGTACACCCACGTGTACAAAAACTTGCACATATATAAGCAAACACACCCACATAGATGTAAATGCACACACACACACACACACATATTAATAAATACAAGCACACATGCGCATGCACACACACACAAACACACTTATAAGCACACAACCAAATAGGCACTTACATACCACATACACACCCACATGCATAGGCACACACATGCACATGCACCAGTACAAGTACACATAAACATATGCACACAAGCTTGCATATATACATACATATGCATACACATGCACACAAACGATCCTACATGTATGCATACACACACTGACATACATGCACACACACATTCAACATGCATACTCTAGTGCACACAAATACATATGCACAAACATGCACATGTGCACATGCACGATCACACACATGTACAACACACAGACACATAGTTCATGCACACAAACAAATACATACATGTGAACATGCTCATGTACACACACAAGTATGACTACACACATATGCATACATACATCCACATGCACATACACATGCATACACACATGTATATACATGTACAAAAACATGCACACACACACATAAATACAACTATGCACTCACACACACACACACACATGCATACCAGTATACACACACAAACACAAATAAAGGCACACACATACACACAATCATGCACATGAACGCACAAGCATAGATGCGCATGCAAACAAAACCACAAATATGGAAAAAAGACCAACATGCTCAAACATGCACACGCACAATGCACATACACCCATGTAGATACACATGAAGGCACAGATGCATATGCATTAACACAAATAACCACATGTACACATGCAAAACCATACACGCACACAACCACTCATCCACACACACACATGCATATACACATACCATACACACACAAACATGCATGCTCACACATGTGCACAAACACAGAAGCACAAATAGTCACTTGCACAAACAAAAACACATGTGCATAAGCACATGTACACACACATGCTCACACACACAAATGGACGCACATATACACATAAAACTTTACACACACATTCACTCAAAGCCATACATGTATGTATGCACACATGCACACACACATGTGCACAAAAATGCTTGAGCACATACACACATGCACAGTCTCACAAATATAAATTTGAGCATGCATGCACACACACGTATATGAGTGCATACACACACAAGTTGACATGCATGCAAGCACTCATGCACACACACCCAAAAAAATACAAACCAACACACACTCATGCACAAGAATATGCATATACACACTCAAAATCATATACACACATGTACACATTCATGTAGACACACGAATGTAGACAGATGAATACATATGCACATGTACAACTGCACATAAACATGCATACACACACCCACAAGCAAAAACATGTATGCACACTCACATGCACACATTCAAACACATACAAGAATAGATACACACACATGACACACATACACACACCCACACATACATACAAAACGTACACACATTCATGCACACACATGTGAGCTAGTCTACGCATACACACATACACACACCTACTAACATATGCACAAATACACTCACATAGAAACATGCATACACACACACACAAATACCAACACAATCACATGCACATGAACATGTGCACACAAGTACACATGCTTAAATCTACATATGCACAAACACACATACATACATCCACATAGACACACATAATCATACATATACACATATAGACACACTCACACATTAAAACATACACACAAGCATGGAAATGCACACTCACACACAAAAACATGCACACACTCACACACACACACATACATATACGTGCACACATAGACAAACATGCATATACACACACATGCATCCACACTTGTACGCACATGCACATGTATATGTACACATTTACAAACATATAAAGGCACAAACACAAGTGCACAAACATGTGCATGCACACAAACATGTGTGCACATGCATGCACATACACATGCACATGCTTTTAAAAACACATGCACACATGCACACACACACACATAAGCACACTCAAGCAAAGACAATCATGTGTACACACATATTCACATGCCCAAGTATGCAAAACACATGTGCATACACTCACTAATTTATGCACAAGTACACACATATCCACACACATACACAAAATCACAAATAGCCACATGCATGCAAATGCAAACATGCATATGCACTAAAATGAACGCAAATATACACACACATACATGCATCCAAACACACTAATGCATACATACATATACTTACAAATGCACTCATGTACTCATACACAAGCACACACAAACATACACATATGCACACTTCCAAGCATACATACTCACACACGCACATGCTCACACACTCACACACACTCATGCCAACAAACAAACACATAGACATGCACATATACACACCAATGCATGCATGCATGCACTAGTACTCATAAGCAGACAAACATGCACACACGCACATGCATGTATGCACATTGAAACATACACGCGCACAAACACACATGCATAAATCCACGTACTCACAGGCACGCCCACATGAACACACTCATATATGAACATGCACGCAACACATGCTCGCATACACTCACACTTACAAACATGCATACATTGAATGCGCATTAACACACACATATGTGTAAACCCACACATGCGCACACACATGCAAACTCTCATAAAAACTTACACAACATAGACATGTAGATACACATACACATGGAGATATGAACACATAGACATACACATAAGCATAAACAAATGCACATGCACACACACATCCACATGAGATACATGAATGCATAAACACATGCATGCACACAAGCTCACACATGTACACACATGCACAAAAGCAAGCATTGAACCCCTATGCACACACAAGCACACATGCACATGAATGTAAACATGCAAATACATAAACAAGCTCAAACATATACAAGCACATACACATAAGCACATAGACGATCATGAACATGCACACACATACAGACGAACATACATAGGCACGTAGAGTGACACACATGTATGCAGACACATGCATGAACACATCTACATACAAAAATAGACATGCACACACACAAACACATGCCTACTTGTGTGTACACACACATGTGCACATGCACACACAAACACACATGCACGCATGGGCATGTATACACACACATGCACACATGGTCACAGGCACACACACACACACAAGAACACACATGAACACTCACGCCCATGTACTTCCCCAAACACACTTGTGCACATGTGTGTTTGTACATAAATGCATATAATGATTCATTCACTTCTACAAACCTTGACATACACACACACACACTTAGATATATGCATGCATGTTCACACACAAAAAACTTATAAACATATTCACACATACATGACATGTACATACACATGTACTCATGCACATGAATAGCTACACATATAGATAGCCAAACACAAACACAAGCACACATGCACTGACACACAGACACATAGGAACACACATGTACATGCATATGTACTCACATGCATGCATATGAATACAACCGTGTATACAATCCTACACATGTGCAAACACACGTAGGCATATGCACACACAAACACACAATCCCATATGCTCTCACACGCATACACACACACACATCCATGCATGCACATAGACATGTACAAACACACATGCACTCACACTTACATGCATACACCCATAAACATATATACACACACACATGTAAACACACACCCACACACACATGAATGCATGCACACATCCACATGAATGCATATAAACAAGCACACATGCATTCATTAATACAAAAAATAAGCACACATAATCACATGCAAAAGCACCCACTAACACCCACACACATAGATGCATATACACATAAACACACACACAAGCACACACACACACACACACATGCACATGCATACACATATAAATACACAAACGAACAAAACAAGCACACAAACATGCTCAAGTGCATGCAGGATCTCACATACATATGCACACCAAAACACATGCATATGCACACACACTCATACACGTGCTCACTCAAACAAATGCAAACATGCATAAAAGCACATGTAGACTCACACATGTAGACACATACGTGACCAAGCACATGATTACACACCCACTTGTACACACATGCACACTCACAAGCATACGCACATTATGACACATTTACACATGCATATATGTGCAGTAATGCACATGTACACATGCATGCAAACAGATACAGTGACCTACACACACATGCACACACCCACAAGCTCACTTACACGAACACACAAACAATGACATACACATACATTCTTACACATGCACACAAATGCATGAAAACCTGAAAGCATCCATGCACCCACTTACACACTACAAAATGCACACACACACATGCATGTGCATCTACTAACTCACACTTGCACACTCATATGTGTACATATGCACATACACATATGTGCACACATGCATACACATATATAGAAACAAAAATAAGCACACAAATATGTACATATGCCTACAAACACACATACCTATGCACACATAACACACACACACACACATGCACTGACACTCATGCTCACACACATACATGCAAACATGCATAGAAACACATGCAGTCATATACACATGCACACACACACGTACTCACACACATAGACACATGGATGCAAGCAAATACACACATGCACAAACACACAATCATGTACACATAGGCACACACACGTACACATACATGTATGCATGCATGGACACCCACATCAACACAAACGCACATGCAAACATGCAATTCACACACATGTGTGTGCAAATATGCATACATAGACTCTAACACTCACATGCACATGCTCCCATTTGCACATGCATGCACACATATACACACACACAAACACATCAATGCACACACATGTATGCAAGCATAAGCACATGTAGATACACATGCAGGTAGTCACACAAAAATACACATATAATTGTGCAAACACGCACATGAAAACACAAAGAAATATACACATTTGCATACACATGCATACATACATGTGCATAGACACACATGCAATGACATGCACAAACAATTGGATACTCAAATACACAAGCACACTCCCACATGCTCAGACACACAAATGAACACACATACACATGAACAAGTACACCCACATGCACTTAGACTTACACACATACACATATAGACACAAGCACTCACACATATGCATAAGTATACACACACACACATGAACATGCTCACACATAGGAATGGACACATATGCATGCACTTGTACACATACAAACACATTAACACTCACACAAACATGCACAAAGACACATGCACACACACATACACACACACCCATGCACTTACACACATACGCACCCATGCACAAGCATACACACATGCACACTCACACACACACCAACACACACAAGCACACACAGGTACCCACATACACAACACACCCACTCACACGTGCACACACACATACATATAGAAGCACACACATAAACACTCACACACACAACCACACACACACACACACTCACATAGACATATACATACAACACACACAGATCCATACATACACATATAGTCGTGCATAAAAAGAAATATACATGCATACTCCCAAAGAAACACACATGTAAAGGAACACACATATGTACACAGACATACACATGCACATCTCTATGCACACGCAAAGATACACACAAAAACACACATACATAGATATGTATATGAACATGCGCAAATACATACATAAACATGAACACACAAACAAACACACAAGCGTGTATACACTCACACACATGCACACTTGCACACACACAAGCACACATGTGCACATGCACACACAAAGACTTCCATGACAACCTATGCAAACATGTACACACATACACAAACCCACATGAATACACACGAGCACACTTACATACATACTAACAAATACACACATACACACATGCACAAACATAACCACGTGCACACATTCACACACAGACACAGACGTAGATGCACATACACACACAAGTGCAAACACAAAATGCAGGTGTAAGCACATACACACTTGAACAAACACAAACACATATATACATGCACACCCACATAGATAAGAATGCACACATACTAACAGATACACCTACACACTTGTATATGCTCGTGAACCCGCCTCCCCCCACACACACATGCACACACATGCATTGGCAAACAAATGCACAACAACACACATGGATGCACACACATAATCACACACAAATAAAACTACATGCACGCATATAGACCCACAAATGTTCACACACACACAAAGAAACATATGAAAGCACACATGTGCACATGCTCGCATATAAGCATAAATGCACAAACACACATGAATGCACATGTACTCACACACACACACACATGTGTAGGCACAAACACACGAATATACACATCCACACACATGCACACAAAGTTGTACAAACATGCACACGAATGCACTTGCACTTGCACCTACACAGACGTGCACATGCACAACACACACACCTACGTAAAGATAAGAACACACGTATACACACACATACATAACCATGCATACACAGACATACCTACACACGTGCATAACATAGAAACAAACATGTGTGCACACAAGCACATACACATGCATACACACACATGCATAGAGATGCACATAAGCACGCACATAGATATACACATATGCATGAACACTCACACATATGCACACAAACACACACACACACACACACAAATGCACACATAGACATGTAAATGCACAAAAACATACATGCAAGTACAAAACATACAAAAACATGCACATACACACATGCACTTGCATATAGACACATGCATGCATATACACCTATACATACGTATACACATAAACACATACACACATAGGCACACACAAACCCATTCAAACACAAACATAACCACATATGCATTCATCAAAATAAAAATAAGCACATATACACATATGCACAAATTCACACACACATGCACTTGTGGAGACATGCACACATTCATGCAAACACATGCACAAACACATGCCAACTAGCACACCCAAACACTTGTACAATCGCATGAATACACATGCACTTGGGTACACACACAAATGCACACACCCAAACACCTGCATGTGCCCATGTGCATACACACACACACACAAACAACTACACATAGACGACATACACACACACACATATGTATGCATGTGCACGCAAAAACACACACACCTATGTAGATTCACCTATACATGCACAAACACCTAAACACACTTTACAAACACATACATGTGCTTGCACTTACACTAACACACAAATCTATGCTTATGGACACACACATACACACTCATGCACATGAACGTAGACACACAAAAACACACACATGTATAGACATGGACACACACAGCCACACACACATACACATACACACACATGCACATCCACACACATAGATGTACACACACATGCACACACTTGTACGTGCATACACACACATGCATACACATACACACCCACATAAATGCATACACACATACATAGAAATACATAGGCACACAAAGCATGCACACACACACACACATGTATACACACCCGCATGCACACACACATGCACATAAACACACACATGCACAAGCATGCACACATACTAACACACACACACACATGTATGCGCACACAAACATACACCCACTTATGTACATGCACACATACCCACATGCACAGCATGAATGCATGTGCACACTCACGCAAACACACACATGAACACATGTAGACAAATGTATATGAACATAAACATATTCACAAATATGCATGCACATATACACAAACACACTGATAGAAAGCCCACAAATTTGCACAAGAATAGGTGTACAAACACATATAGACAAAGGATCAAAGACATTCACACACATGCACAAACACAAAGGCACAAGGATATGCTTATGCATGCACACATGCAAACTCACACACACATGGGCATATACACAGACATTCCCAAGCTCACACAGACATACACGCACACACACACATATGCACATGCACATGCACAGATATGCACATGTCATACATTCACAAAAATAGACACATTCACACAAATGGATGCACATGCACATGATCACACAAATAAATGAACAAACACTCACACATGCATTTATACAAAAATATAAAAACACATGCATGCATGCACACACACACATGCACAAACACAACCACACATAGACATATGCACTGGCACACACATGCACACACACTCATAGACGCATGAATACATACACATATACACACACACATGCATATACACACACAGAAACACATACTTAAATACACACACATGTGCACACACATGCACGAACACATGTACATATGCATACGCACATGTACACACTCACACACACATACAAGCACAAAAACACACACACACACATGATAAGTGTAGACACCCATATACACACACTCAAAATGAAACACATATATATACATACACACAAGCACACACATGCACAAGCATGCATGCACAAACTCATAAACACACATACACACAAGA
This sequence comes from Vanilla planifolia, assembly GCA_023846275.1. Taxonomy (NCBI): domain Eukaryota; kingdom Viridiplantae; phylum Streptophyta; class Magnoliopsida; order Asparagales; family Orchidaceae; genus Vanilla; species Vanilla planifolia. The sequence continues at coordinate 137,248 of JAIUJO010000932.1, read as the reverse complement.
ATACATGAACACACATTCACACATGTGAACATGCATAAAAACACACACAAACATGGACATGTACACAAACACATGCACACACATAAGCACAAACACTTACACACTCACACAAGTATGAACACACACACACAAACATTCACACAGATATAAACACACAAGCGCACGAACACACATATGCACAAATAAATGCACATGCATACACATATACACATGCACATGAACTCTTGCACATAAACACACATGCACACCCTCACATGCATTTATACTCATACAAACTCAAATACACACATGCATAAACACGCACATGCCAACTTGTGTACACACATGCACACACAATCACACATATGCATACATGCATACACTTGCACACACACACACAAACACTAACACATGCCCTCTATACATAAGCATGCACATACACACTAACTCATATGCATGCACACACACACACTCACGCTTACATATATAGATGTGTATAGCAACACATGCACGAGGACACACACATGGACACATGCACACATACACACTCACACACACACACACACACATACATACACACATGCCCACATAGACAAATATAAGAACCAACACACATACACATTATCACACAAGCAAAAAACCACAAGCATACACACTTATGCTGCACACACACACCCCAACAAACATGCAAACATACATGCACAAGGACACAATACACATAAATATGCACACAGAGATATGCTCATGTGTGTAGTCATTCACATATGCACACAAGCAAGAACATGCATGTGCATAGACACACACACTCACATGCACACACATATGCACACACACACATTCATGCAAAAACACATGCACACATACACACAAACACACACATACAAATACACAGCATGCACATAAGCATACAAATGTACATGCACACACACACACAAATACATAGACAAATTAGCACACACACAGACATGCACATTCACATACAAAGAATACAAGCACTAATGTACACATACACACACACATAAAGACTCATGTGAATACACATCTACACACACATGCAAATAAGCACAAATGCACACAGACACACATTCAAATACACATGCACATACAGACTCACATGCACACTTGTGCACAAGCAAACAGATGCATATATACAAACAAACATGCCCACCCATGCACACACATACACAAGCACACACATGCACAAACACATGCCCACACCCTTGCATGCACACAAGCACACACACACACACATGCAAACATACACACATCTGCACACATGCATACATGCACACACATAATCACACTTGTACACATTCATGTTCATGCACATTCACACACCCATTCATAAAAACAACTACACACACATTCGTAAGGATACACATAGATGCAAAAACATAGGCTCACACAATGCACACAGAGATGCATACACACATGATCATGTATCCACACAGATATGCACATACATACACACAATAGCACACATGCATGCAAATGCACTAACACACACACAGGCACACACAAATGGGCAAACATGAATACATCCACATGCATACAAACATACACACACATACTCTCATTCACACACATGCATATGCGCACATGCATGTGCATACACACACATACACATGCATGCACAAACACATGCATGCCCACATATACTTAAAAATACACACACACATGCACACACTCTGATACACACACACCCACACATGCACACACATACACACTCACATGTTCACATACATGAACACACAAAGGCAAACACAAACATTCTTATGCAGACCCACACACATGAAAACATGCATGTGCACAAATGCACAAACAACCACACATGAACATACACACAGACAATCATGTACACATGCATACCTACGTGCATGCTCACACACACATGCACAGACAAACATGCATACACAAATTAACACACAGGCATGCATGCACACATGCACACACCAACATAAATATGCACCAATAGACACATATTCACATAAGTATGCATGCACTGACACACACACATGAATAAACACAAAAACACATGCACATACATATGCAAGCAAACACTTGAACATGCACATACTAGCACACACACATATTCATATACATGCACATATTTACACATGCCTATGCAAACACATGCACAAAAAATATGAACATGCACACACACAAACATGTACACAAAAACACGCAAGCATAAATGCACACAAGTATATGTTTACACAGACACATGGTTACACACAAATGCACATGAACATGAAAAAGTCCACACACACACACACACAAATATATACACATACACACAAACATGCACACACATGCATACACACTTGCACAGACACATGCACACACACATGTGCACCCCCACACACAAATTTGTCTGCATGCACACACGCACAAACTCACACATCATAAGACACACACGCATGCATGAACCCACACACACACACATGTGCATGCATTCACACACACCCACATGTACACCCCCTTACAAACTCGCACACACACACACAACCAAACACATGCATGCACATAAACACACATACATAAAAGCACATATACACGTAACCACACACCTACACACAAATGCACACATGGACACAAAAACACATGAGCACTTACACAAGTAAACTCATGCACACCCAAGCACACACACATGAAAATGCACATACACTCATGCACACAATCATGCACAAACATGCATGCAAATGAACACAAACATGCACATACATAAACATACACACACACATACATGCATACATGGATGCACGACACACACATCTGCATTAAAACACATGTGTAAACACATACACTAAACTTAAATACATGCATGAATGCACACACAAGCACACACACACACACACACTCATGCATGCATGCACAAATGCACACACACATGCATGCAAGTAAGAACATAGCTACACATATATATGAAAACATGCACACATACACAAACACATATGCACACAAACAAACACACACACCTACACAAACGTGCACACACACACACCCTCATGCACAAACACACATTCACAGGTGTAGGTACATACATGCATAGAAACACATAAAAAAACACAAATGCATAATCACATCCACACACACAAACACCCATACACACGCACACACACATCCACGTAGACAATCATGCATGCACTCACACATAACTACATGCAAAGTTAGACCTATACATATATGAACAGATAGATAGACACACACATGTAGAAAAACACATGCACTCATGAACATATACACACACATGCATGCACACACAAGCATTCACATGAACAAATGTTCTCTCCGACAAACACATAAGCAATTACACACACCCCCAACAAGTACACAAACATGCACACATACTCACACAAGCAAGCAAAAAACTCATGCACACATGATCAAATGCATCCACATACACAAGGATGACCAACACACAAACACACATACACACACATGCACACACACATGCACAAATGCACACACATGTGTGTACACACTGTTATACACACAACATGCATGAAAACACACGTACACATATACACCCACAAATGCATATACATGTACACACGAAAGCTCACATACAAAAAAATAATCACATTTACACACACACAACCACATATGCACACACACATACAGACATGCATGCATGCACACATACAGACATGCTTACACACACATGCACACATAGGCACACATGCACAAACCAACATAAATACACACATGTGTAGACACACATTGACACACAAGTGCATGCACACACATGAATAAGCATTTAAACACATGGACATAGGAAGACACACATGCGTGCACCATGCACAAAAAAATTTGCTTGTAAACCCACACATCGTAACACATATACACACATGCATGCTTGCATGCACCCACACACACACTTGTGCATGCATGCACACAAACACACAAACACACATGCACTCTCACATGCAAACACATATACACATACACTCCCTCACCCCCATATACACACACACATGAACATTTACATGCAAATAGCCATACACAAGCCCACACACATATACATAACCACAGACATGCACACATGCACATGCACACACACAAACACGTGAAGCCATGCACAAGCACACAACAAACAATCACACACACCCACACATATGTGTTCGTACCTACACACACATGCAAAAGCACAAGCACAAGCTCAAGCATACACACACACATGTACTCACATGCACATGCAAAGGCACATACACAGACACACACAAGCTCTCCTATACACGGACACACACATACACACACTCGTGCACATAGACATGCATGTACACACATATACAAACACATACACATGTACACATACATAAAAACACAAAAACATACACACACACAAACAAATGTATAGTCACACAATCACATGCATGCACCCAAACAAATGCACATAGACACATGCTCACTTGATACACACGCGCACACAATCTCGCATGCATGCATAAAAGCACAAACAAACACATAGGGACACACACACACATACACACATAGAAACCATGCACAAACACAATGTTTCATGCACACACACAACACATACATGTGTAGAAATGCACATGTGCAAATGCATACATGCACACACATGAACATACACACATGAACACACACATGTACATACACACACATAAACAAACATGTACACACATGCATAGACATATGGACAAACAAATAAGCATAGATGCACACACAAATACAAAAAAACATGCACACAAAAATAGGCATGCAAATGCACATAGTCACACATATGCATGCATGTAAACCCTAGCACACAAAGATACACATGTGCATCTATACTTATACAAACATACACACATACAAACACACATGCAAATGGCCTTGCACACACACCCCCATAAAATGCACACACACACACACAAAGAAAGACACATCTACAGAAACACTCACACAACCACATACAAAGACACCCACACACACATACATGCATCGCACGTAGGCAACACACACATAATGATAAACATGCACACACATATGCACCAATGCACACATGAACAAACACCTATGCATAGAAGAACATACACACATATTTCTACAGACACATACATTTACAAAAACATGCACATGCACATACATCCGTACACACACATGCACACATACCCAAAAAAGTATGCACACTCCCACACATAGACACAGACACTTACCAAAATGCACTCAAACACACACCCCTACAGATGCACACACACACAAATGCACATGTACACACACATGCATGCAATTGCACATATATGCAATCCTACAGACATACAAAAATGCACACAAACATAAATATGTACACATGCACGTGCATGTAAACACACACACATACATGCATGTATACACACAATAGCACAAACACACATGCACCCACACACACACACACACACATTTCTATAGACACACATGCATAAAGAAATGCACTAACACACACATGCATGCACAACCACACCAAGACACACACACATGCATGTGCACCAAAACACACACACACACACACACATGTGCCTACATGCATGCATAGACACACAAGCGCACACTAGCACACACCCACCCATATGATCATGCACATGTGCATACATGCAAAAACATACATTCACATGCATGCATAAGTGCATAAACATGCACACATGCACAAACACACCCCTACACATAGACACCACGACATACACGCACACACACAAGCACATGTACAAATGTACAAACTCACAAACACATAGACATGCACACACATACACACTCATGGACACATGCACACATTAGTAAGCTCACACACATGCACACAAGCATGTGCATAGCCATTCATATATATCTTCACCCACACAAGTAGACACACCCATGCACAAACTCACCCACACACACATACTTGTATGCATGCACGTGGATGCACACACACATAGAAATACACATGCATGCACACACACATATGTACACACAAACATATGCAATGACACACACACATATATATACAAACACATAAAAACACATATGCACACATAAACACACATGCATACATGAATGAATACATGCAAACTCACATGCTCACACACACACCTGCACTCTCATTCATCCACACTCACACACATGCATGCAAATACACACTCACATGCACACACACACACATGCCCACAATCATGCATGGATGTACAAACAGGTGCACTCATGTATACACATGCACATGCACACACATAAAACATACAAACACATGCATGTACCCATATAGAAATACAAATGCACAACTCAAACATGCCTTTGAGAATGCATATGCAAGCACATGCATAGACTCACATGCATGCAAACATGAAGGCACATAGACATGTGCTCACACAAACACAAGCACACATGCACACACACACATACATGCACACACACACACACCAACACATGTGCACATACACACACACGTATGCACATAGACCAACATGCACTCATGCACACATGCACACTCAAGCACACACACACATGGCATACTCTAAAAAAGACAAGTACAAACATGCATGCTTAATCACACACATGCACATGCATATATACAAATGTGTAAGCACATACATATACACACACATATGCATGCACACACATACAAACACAAACATCCACATAAACGTACACACACTCATACATGGACGCACATGCACAAACGAGCAAACACACACACACACACTCATGCATGCACACATATTCACACATGCACCAATGCATATACACCTACAAACACAAAGATGCATGCACAAATAGACATGCACAAACAAGTGTTAATGTATAAACAATCATGCATAAAGAGACATGCACACACACACACATGCATATCAAAACACATGGACACATATGCATGAACTCACACACACACATACGTATGCACATGGACATATATACACATAGACATCCACTCCCATAAGCATGCACAATAGAGATGCCTATAAGCATGTACATTTATGCAGACACATACCTTCACACATGCAAATATACGAAAACACACACACATACATACACACACATTAACAAACACGCACTCACTCATGCACAAACATGCATGCATACAAACACATAAATACACATGTTCTTACACACACCCACACACACAAATTCACACATGTGTGCATGAACGCACGTAAACAAGCTCACAGACATACAGTTGCACAATGATGCTTGCACAAGAATACAAATTGACCCACATTTGCACACAAGCACACACACATACTGACACGCAAAGAAATCACACACATACACACACATTTATGATGTACACACACACAAGAACAAACACTCACACATTCACACACACACACATGTATGCACAATTACAGATGCACATGCTTGTACTAGCACACCTACATGCACATATACACATACAAATACACGCACACATATACATTTGGACACATAGGCATACACACCTACAAACACAGGTACGCACACATGCACACCATTACACACACATACATTCAAAATCAAGCACATGTACATGCAGATATGTGCACACACACACACAAGGACACATGCAATAAAATTACACACACGAACATAAAGGCACATCCACATGTGCATACATGTACGCACATGAACACACACATACAACCACATACATACACATTCACTTGCACATATACACATGCATAAACAAAAGCATTCATACACACATGAAAACACACACCCATGCACACACAATCACATATGTGCTTGTTCACACACACACACATGCACATGAACATGTGCACAAACACATGCATACATACACACAAACACTAACATGCACACACAAACACACTTGCATTGACCTGAACACAAACACATGCGCATACATACACACATGCACAAAACACATGCATATGCACACACACAAGCACAGATGGATACACATAGACCTGTATGCATACCACACACACTAACATACACATACAAACACATAAGCACACATACATGAGCAAACACAAATGCACACAATCATAAATACACATGTACAAGCATGCATACATGTTCATAAGAACACACATGCACCTGACCCGCATAAGTACACTCACACATACAAATATTTGAACACATGCACACATACATAAACACACACAAAAAATCATAAACACAAAGACTGATGCATACACGAACACACTCATTGACATGCACACATATGCATAAACATGCATGCACATGCACACTCCACACATGCACTCATACAAACATGTACATATGTACACACATAAACATTCACACATGCAAACAAAAAAGAAAACACACACATATGCACACATAGGCACACACTCGTTTGCATGCACACACTCATGCACATACACATACACATACACATACACACATGCACATACATATACACACTTACACATGCACAAAGCACATGCTCATGCATGCATGAATGTATGCACACACACTTGCACACATATGTACACATGCACACATGCCCACTCACATACACATATAAACATACTTGTGCACACACACACACACACAATTGTATATACATAGCCACACAGACAATTGCATTTACACTTACACATATGCAGACCCATGCACTTACACACAACACACACACAAGCACACACACATATACACATGTATACACAAGAACATACATGAACAGACATAGGTCCTCGTATATGTATGCATGCACAAGCATTCACACTTACACACATACTTGCATGCACATGTAGGCATGTACTCACACATGCAAACTTATGCACAAACACATATGCACACAAATGTGCTCATGCATGCACACCCACACAGACACTTGTATGCATGCAAACACACGCACAAACACATCCACACATAAACACATGCACATAAACTTGCACCCACACACATGCACTCACATAGACACAAAAACACACATAGATAAGCAAGCACATGCACAAACTTAGTAGCACAAAAATGCATGCACACACGTAGACATAAACAAATGTGTGCCCTTACTCACAGACACATACAAACGTGCATGCACACCTACACAAACGTAAGTACTGATGCACATACATGCATACACATATGCATGCAAAAATTCACTTGCATACAAAAACAATCATGTACATGCACACACATGTACACATGCATGCATGCACAAACAAACGCATGCACATATACATGCAAACACACCCACACATAGGCACACTTTTGCACACATGCAAAAACATGTGCACACACACACAACTACACACATATACAAAAAAAAACACATACACACACAAACACACACATATAAGCATACACACAAACACGCACACACAAACTCCACTTGTATACACAAATACTCAGACGTGCACATTAACAAATGCATAAACACTTGCACATAAGCACACACGCCTACATAGGTACCTGAAAGCACATGTGCTCACACAAGTACAAACACATGGGACACTTACATGCACACATACTATCACTTAAGCACACACACAAACACACACATATATACTCACACATGCACACTCATGCACACACCCACTTGCACACACATGCACATACACATGCATACACATATACATGCACACATGCATACAAACACACATAATCACAAACATACACAAATACACACATACACACACACACAAAAATGCACATACATACACTCACACATTCATAACACGTACACATGCACATGCACACATGCTTGTATAAATACAAAAACATATAATAATGCGTGAACGCCAACATATGCACACTCAAGCATACACGTACACATGCACACAAGCACTAACACACATCCACACACCTACATAGATAGATGCATGAACATGCAAACATACACACATGCATGATTGCACACATATTCACATAGACAAGCACACACACATGCACGAATGTATCACACGTACATATGTGCGCACACCAAAAACAAGCACACATGTGCACAAACAGGAATACATAAGCACATATACAAGCAAACACAAGCACACACATGCACACATACACATATGCACAATCACACATATGCACGCATGAATACAAGCACACACATGCCTATATGCATGCACACATGCCTATATGCACACACACAAGCAAACACACAAACATGCAATCATGCGCACATATAGAAACACTCACACCCACACACCTTGCAATTACACACATACACATGTATGGAGATTCGCTGTCATAGATGTATAAACACACACACACATATATGCACACATCCTTGCACACACTCCCATACACATGCATGTCTACACACACATGCACATGCACACACACAAACCCACTGACACACACACAGATACACACATGCACACATACACCTACACAAAGCATAATCACACATGCATACATGTATGCATGAACACACCCACATGCACCCACACACACATACACACACACACACACACCAACACATACACAAATGCATGCTTGCATGCACTCACACATGCTTACACTCATGCAACCATGTCACATGCACCCACATAAGCACAAACACACAAGCATGCACTCACACACACATACTCATGAGCATACACACAAAAACAAACATAGGCACTCACACACATGCACACACATATGTGCACACATGCATGCATTTGTACACACACTCACACATGCATGCACACCCACAAACTTATTTGCATGCACACACACAATCACACACACACAAGCACACTCACACACAAACACATGCACAGACACACATACATGCACGAGCATGCATACACACTTATTAATGTTGAAATGCATGTACATGCATACACACACAAAGGCACAAACACATTCACACACATAGGAACACAAGAAAACTAACACATACATGAAAACACACACACACACATAATCATAAATACACACGTAATTATAAACACACACACACACTACAAACTAACATGACAATCATGGATGCCCACACACATTTACAAACACATGCATGAACACAAACATGCATATATGCATTGCACCCACACACACAAACATAAAAATGCACACACTCACATGCACATGCCTATGCACATAAAGATACCCATATAAGCTATACACAAGCACATATATACAAATACACATATACATATGAACAAAGTATATGCTCACACATGCATGCATGCATGCACAACCCCACACACTCATGCACCTAGACACAAGCTTACACATGCACACACACATACATGCATACACACACACATGCACAAAAGCTTGCACACACACATACTTGCAACCATGTAGACACATGCACCTACACATGTACACATATGCACATATGCATGCATGCAAATGCACACATGCACACACACATAAGAATAAACACAAACACTCCCACACACATAGACACATGCACACACATGCACATACATGCACAAACACTTACACATGCACACCTATGCACACACATGCACACACATAGAAACAAATGCACAACCATGAAAAAAGATACACGCACACACACATGTACATGCTCGAACAACCATGCACACATTTGTATACATGCAAAGATGTGCACACGTGCACACAAACTCGCATTCGCACACACACCCACACACACAAACACATACATGTAATCAAACCAAAACTTGCACAAACTCCCAAATACACACACAACAACAACACAAGAATACATATGCGGGTGCACGTACTCACAGACACAATCACACCACATAGAGACACATAATCTTGCACACACAGATACACATAGGTGAGTCCAAAAATACACTCACAAGCAAACACACAAACATACACACACACACACACATGAACAAGCACACTCATGCATGTACATATACATGCAAAACACCAATACACTAGAAACACATGCACACACACATCACTATACATGTACACAAACATGCTCACAAATAAACACACAAACAAGCACACACACATATGCAAGCATGTACACATGCACACATATACACATGCAAACACACACACATACAAGCATGCAAAAAATCATGCACTCACAAATACACATACCCACACGTGCATACCAATAATAACACAAATAGTCACACATACATAGACACATGCAACCACATAGGTACATAATTTTACAAGCACCTATACAAGTAAACACATGATGGCCTAAACACATCGAAGCACACACATGCACACAAATGCACAAAAATACACACACACACACGATCACTCAAGCACACACATGTAAATGTACATACTCATATAGACACACACACATGCACACTTACACACACGTCCACATATGCACATGTGCACACACATACATATGCATATATAAGTACTCATATAGACACACACACATGCACACTTACACACACGTTCACATACACACATGCACACACACATACATATGCATATATAAGAACACATGCACACAAACAAAAACACACACAAATGCACATATACATAAGAACACACCCACACACATAAATGCTAACACATGCACATGCACACATATGCACACATGCACGTGGACACATGCACCTAAAAATGGACCAGCTTTCACACATGTATGCACACCCACATACATACACACATGCATTCATTCACACATGTACACCCACACATACACACACATACAGATGCATGCACACACACACATAGATGCATGCACATGAAAACATAAACACAAGCATGAATGCATAAACACTTAAGCATACACATAACAACAAACACATGTACATGTACGCACACATGCATAAATACAAAAACAGAAGCACACATACGCACACAAACAAGTGTGCATAAGTACACACAAATGTACACACAAACACATGCGCACATAGGTGCACATATACACACTTGCATAAAGATGCATGTGCATCTAGACACACATGTGCACTCACTCACAAAACACACACATTTGCACTCACTCACAAACACACATGCTTGTAAGCATTCACACACACACAACCACACACACCCATGCACATGAACACACATAGATGAACAAACACATGCAAGTCATCACAAGCACACACACATACACTCAAGTACACATGCGTACACACATGCACACACACTAATGCACACATGTACAAGTATACACATATGCACACAAGCATGCACAAACACACTCACCCCCCCCACACACACAAATAAACATGCTAACACACATAACTACAAGCATGAACACTCACACACATGAATACGTGCACACACGCATGTACACGTGCCAACACACCTACATAAATGCACACACATATGCACACACACATACCCACACACATGCCCATGCACGCACACACACACACACACGTGAAAATACACACACATGCACTCATGCATAAGCATGCACATATACTCACATGCACATGCACAATGATGCACACACATGCATACACACACATGCACACCCACATGCATATGCACAAAAGACACATGTGCACAGACAAACATATAATTGCACAAATGCCCACAAGCATACACACGAACATGTATACACATGGACCTGTGAACACACAAGTGCTCCCATGCCAACACATACACATGGACGCACGTGCATATCGACTCACACATGCATATGCATACACACATACCCATGCAAATGCACACTCATGTGCACACACATACTCGCACATGAGCAAAAATGCATGTAGGCACACACACATGTACACACATACTAATCCACACTCATGCACCCATATATATGCACACAAACAAACACAAGCACACACATGCACACACACACATACAAGCACATGCATGCACACACACATGCACATACACGCACATGTATGCACACATGCACACACACAACGACACACATGTGCATGCACGCACACACACCAGCACATGAACACAAACACACACATACACACCCCCATACATGCACATAAGCACACACACAGATACATGCTCACATGTAGACATGTGCATGTAGACACACATGCACACATGCATCAACATATGCACACAAGCACACATGCATACTCATACTCACGCACTTATATGCACACAAACTCACACATGCACATGTGCATGCACACACATGCATATACACTCACATGTCTAAGTAAATATATACATAAAAACACATGCACATTCACATGCAGACATGTGCACACATACATACACATATGCATAGACACACATGTCTGCATCCTCACACACATGCACATTAACTCGTAAATGCACACAAGACCACACAAATATCTGCATGCACACACACACACATAAGAGCACACATCTGCAAACGCATGCATGCACTTCTGGACACACGTGCATAATCATACACATGCACATGCACACATGCACACATGCACATACACACATATGAATAATCACAAATACACATGTTTTTTTGCATGCATAGACACTCATGCATACATATGCACACACACACATGCAAACACATGCATGCACACATGCATGCACATGCACATGCATAATCACATATATGCACAAGTACATATGCACACAAACATACTAACACACCTGTAAATACACACACCCACATGCACATATGTGTCTACATGCACAAACAAGCACAGATGCACTCAGTACACATTGATATACACAAATACCAGCACAAACCCACATACACAAATGTGGCCACACACACAAGCATACAAAAATGCATGCATGCACATCTATAAAAAGGTACATACCTGCATGCACATGCTCACTTACACATGCACACACATGTACATACACATTCTCACATACACACACATGGACATAAACTTGCATGCACATGTAAACAACCACAAACTCACACAGACAATACACACATGTACATGCCTATAGACATGCACATGTTTGAAGAAACACACACAAAGACATACACACATAAATGTGCACGACCAAACACATGCATGAACCAACACACAAACACAAATAAGAACTCACTCGAACATGCACATGCACACACACGTAAGCACGCATAGAAGCATGTGCACACATACAAAAAAACATATGTTTGTGCTGGCACATGTACGCACATGCATACACACATGCATAGCCAGATGGACTCAAAAACTCATGCATGACACACATACGCAAAACAGCAAGTGCACGCACATGCACATACTCGCACATATAAACATACACACACACACACATGCGCACATGCTCATAAGAACACTCATAAACATGTGTACAAGCACAGACACACACACACACACGTCAGCATGGATACTCAAATATGAATGTGCATGCATACCCACACAAATGAGCTTGTACTCTTACACATGCAAAGTTTACAAGCATCCATACACATAGAAGTACACTCATATGTACACACACACATATGTACACATAAACACACATGCATGAATCTACAGACACAACCCCATACACAGGCACACCCCCATATACACACATGCACATAAATATGCATACACATAGATGCACAAACTCACAAATGTATATAGGTATACACAAACACAAACATACAATACCCTCACACACAATACAAACACCCACATGAACACTAACACACGCACAAACACAGACATACTGCACACGAATAAACACACGTAAATACATATACACATGCAAGAACACATGCACACACACACACGCCAAGATGCACACACATAATCACATTCTTGCATACTAGGATGACATGTACACGTGCTTGCACAATCGTCTGAACACATGCACAAAGGTACACACAGATTTCACATACGTATATGCACACACTTGCGCACACAAGCAAACATAAACAAACATGCACGTGCACAAACAAATGCACCCATGCACACATATACACATGGACATGCATGCATATGCATATGCACATGCACAAAAATACACACACATTTGCATAGGCACACACCCATGTGCACATAGGCTCACAATCATGCACACACACAAGAACACACACATGCATAAAGACATGACATGCTTGCACACACATACACATGCACAAACTTTCATACACACACGCACACATGCATGCACACATGCACACTCACACCCACACAACCATATGCACACACACAAAAATATGTACACGCACATGCACACATGAACACAAACACACATGCATGTATACACACTTGTTGGAATGCATATGCAAAAGCACACATGCACTTGCCCACACACATACAAACACACGCATGCACAAACATGCACTTGCACATGCAAATGTGCACACACACACACATACAAAATAACACAAGCACAAAAACATAATCAAACATGCTTGCACACATATGCATATGCACATGCCCAGACACACACACACACATCCATGCACACACCCCCCACATGTAAATCCACACCACAAAAACATGCACATGCAAATACACACACACACCCTTATGCACATGCATACACAAAAGCAAAAACACACACATCTTAACACATAGACATGCATGTGCTTATACATATGCACATACACAGATGCACACCATAACACTAGTATAAAAGCACAAATACACACCCACGCATAAGCACACACACATACACAAATCCACATAGACATATGCAGGCACACACACACATACATGCGCATAAGTACACACACCCACACATCACCCACACACACACATGCATGCACTTGCATTTTCACTCACACACATGCACTTGCATTCACACTAGTGCATATGTAGACACATACCTACTCACACACATGCACACACATATGTAAATGCATGCACAAACACACAAACATTGCCACACACACCCACACACATGTACACACATGCATCCTCACACAGATGCACACTTGTACACATGCACTTGCCCTCTACAACACATAAAAATAACACACATACACCTACATCCACACATGCACACACACATACATACATACACAAAAGAAGACACATACTCTTGCACATGCACAGACAAACACATGCAAATGTGTAAACACCTAATAACACACATAAGCACAAACACATTCAAATATACACGTAAGCATGCACTCACACACACATATGTACGTAGTATTCATGAACACACAGTGATGCATGGATGCATGTGCACACACACTTACATACACAGACATGTATGCACACATACACACATGCTCACATGAACACATAAGCACACATACACATGCACATGCACACACACACACACATACATACATAGACACATGTGCACACAAGTACATACACATGCACATGTACATATATACAAATGCACACAAACACACATGCATGAATGCAAGTATGCAAGTACACATGCATACATATATGCACAAACACACACATACACATATGCACAGATATGCACACACATGCATGCACGAACACACAGAAATGCACGCACATGTTGACATAAATACATACATTTGTGCATGCATACATCGACAAGCATGCATACATGCACACACACACAAGCGTGCATAATCACAGCACGAACGCACACAAGTACCTATAGACTCATCTACAAAAACATGTGTGCCCCTACACACATGCACAAACATGTACACATTCATGTGTGTAAACACTAACATACACCCACACCATTACACACATCCTTCATACACATGCACACACACGCATATATACACATGCACATACACACACACAAACCTACACAAGCATGCACTCACTTGCACATATATATGAACATGCATAGCTACACATACACAAGTGCACTCACAGACATACATGCATATACATAAAAACACATAGAGGAACGTGCACACACATGTATAAGCATAAGCATATGAATGCACACAATGACACATAAACTCACAGGAACACATACAAACACAGAAAAGCAAACACACATACAAATGTGCTTACACATAAAGGCCCATGCATAGACATGCACATGCATGCACACTCATAGCACACACATGCAAGTGCACCTCCCCACACACACACATATTAAAAGGCATAGACATACATATGCATGCTTATATCTGTAAACATGCACACATGCACATGCACACATGCACATGCACACATGCATACACATGCATGCACATACACATGCATAGAAATGAACACATAAAAGCACACTTCAATGCACTGAAAAACACAGACAAGCATGCACTCCCACACACCCACAAAACTGCCCACCTACACACACACACATATACACTTGCACACATGCACAAAGATGCAGATACACAAAAATATGCACAAGTATATGCACACATGCACATCCACACCCAAATACATGCACACACACACCAACATACATGCTCACACACATACATGCAAACACATATAAACACATGCACACAAACTGACTCATGATCACTCACATGCAAAGACACACACATGCACATGCACATATGCACTAGCGTACACCAGGACAAGCATGCACACACACACAACCCTAAATAGACAAGCATGAATGCATGCACACACTGCCACAAACATGCACACCCAAATATGCATATATACACATATGCACATGTAAGAAAACATACACACGTGCATGCACACATGCATACACACATGAAAGCACATAAATTCAAGTTCACACATATGCATCCATGCATAAAAAGCACACAAATACATGAACACACACGCAAAGAACATGCACTCACTCAAAAATGCACATGTACAACACTAACATGAAAAAAATAAAGGCACACATACATGTGCACATGCACATGCATGCACTCACACGTGCAAATGAATGCACATAGATGCATACACAAACACACACAAAGCCATATACACATATAAGCATGGACACACATGCTCATGCACACACACTCACACACACACAAGTGCACATGCACACACACATATGCACACAGACACACACACATTCACATTTGGACATAAGTATGTAGACAAAAGTCTATGTGCATGTAAGTATGCACACATGCAAAAAGTCATACACACAAGCACACTTGTACACACATACACACAAACACATGCAAACACATGCACACACACATGTACACACATGTGCACATACACATGCTCTAATCCACACATATGCAAAAATACGTATACACCCATAGGCTCATGCATGCACACACATGTACACACCCACACATGTACACTC
The DNA here is from genome assembly GCA_023846275.1 of Vanilla planifolia. Classification (NCBI taxonomy): domain Eukaryota; kingdom Viridiplantae; phylum Streptophyta; class Magnoliopsida; order Asparagales; family Orchidaceae; genus Vanilla; species Vanilla planifolia. Next base: position 118,456 of record JAIUJO010000932.1, on the reverse strand, counting down.
AACCACACAAACTCACTCCCATCAAAACACAAAAATATGCACACACGTACACATACACATGCACATATACACACATGCACATACACACACGCATGCATGCATGTAAGCACACACACATATACACAAATGCGTCCACCATCTAAATGTATGCACAAGCACACACACACACACAAACACATGCATACATGCATATACACACAAACACATGCACATACACATATACACATGAACATGCACACACACACACACAAACACATGCATACATGCATATACACACAAACACATGCACATACACATATACATATGAACATGCACACACACACACACACACGCATGCACACATCCATGTAAATAAATAATACTCACAAACATGGATGCACAAATTGATGCAAATGTGCATGCACATATGAACACAAACATGAACAAACACAAATAAACATGCTTGCACATATATAGATACACATGCATGCATGAAGACAAACATGCACTCATCGACACATGCAAGTGCACATCTGTAGACAAACACAAGCACACATGTGCAGATAAACAGATGCACACACACCCATGCACATGCACATAGAGACACACACACATGTAAGTGTGCATACACATGCCCACATGGACACACACAAACACGCTCATAAACATACATGCACAAACAGGCCCACATACATGCACATACACACACACACATACACATGTGCTCAACCACAAACACAGAAGCACATGCACATGCAAACAAATGTGCTTACATATAAACGTGTGTGCATGTACATACAAACACATACATGCACATAGTCACACGTAAGCACACACACACACATGCATTTACACATGCATGCTCATGTACTTGCACCCACTCAAATGACTAAGGATAGGTACACCCACAGACACCCAAACACATGCATGTACATCGACACATATGCATTCAAAAGCACACACACACACACAAACAATATCACATATGCGCACAAACATACACGAACATGCACATGTGTACACACTAGCACACACACACACATGCATAGATACACAAAAACACATTCTTGTACACACAAGCATACACATATGCACACGCACATACACACAAATGACAAACACATTCACATAGACATGCCACGCATACACAAATGCAAAAACACACACTTACACATTCAAATGTATGCATGCAATGGAACAAATACACACACATGCACCACAGGCACACACATACATATGTGCACACACAACCAAACATACATGCATGCACAAACATGAACACAAACATGCATAAATACACAACATACATGTGCACACATGCAAAAACACCCACACACACTCATATACATAAAGAAGAACAAACATAAAAATGCACACACACAGGCACACATGTAAACACCCGTGCACACACACAGACACTCACCCATGAAGTCATATATGAATATGCACACACACACACACATTCACATTCACATGTCCGTACATGTATAAAACGAAATATGCATAAGCACACTCATAAGCACATACACATGCATCCACAAACACACATAAGCATACACACAAACACATGCACTCATGTGTACACAAACTCACACATGCACATGCACACACACACATATACCAGGACATGTAAGAGCAAGCACATGCATATAAATACATGCACATGTGCACACACTTGCCTACACATATGCACACAAGTATACAAACACATACACATGCATACAAAAATACATACACACACTTGCACACTAGCACATACAAACTTGCACACTAGCATACGCACACACACAAACATACACATGTGTGCATACACACATGCACATGCACACATATACATAAGTAGACACACTCACAAACATATGCATATATGCACATATACACATGAACACACAAAGACACATGCACTTACAAACACACATGCATGCACACACACGGACAATAACACCCACAAACTCACAAAAAACAAATTAACTTATGCACACACATACATGTGTGCACTCATATGCAAACATAGACATGAGCATACATATGCACACACATATGCATGGATGCACATGCACACACAAACCCACACACACAAATATAGAAATGTACACATAAGAGCACAAGCATGTAGGCACACAAGTATACATGTATGTACACATCCAGATACACACATGAACACACACACACACACACATACACCAGCACATACATACACACATAGAGGAATACACATGCACACACTAACACGTGCACAAGCACACACACTAAAAAGTGAACACTCATAAACACACATATACATACATCTACATGCACATGCATGCATATTCATACACATACAACCACACCCTTGCACAACATGTATGCACAACACACAAAAACATGTGCAACTCGTGCATGCATACACACATATGTACACACATAGACACACATGCATATGCATGGACATACACAAGCTCACATTCACACATGAGCTCATAGCACACAAAAGTATACACACACATCTACATGCACACACAATCACATGCACATGTACGGATGCACACATGCACATTAACACACTCACATGTGGTCACACTGATACACACGTATATACACACACAAACCCACATACACACATGCATACTTGTACTAACACACACACATACACAACAACACAAATACCTAAACCTACACCCATGCATGCACTTACTCATAGCACACACAAACACATGCACACATATCACCACACACACACATATAGATAGACATAGACATGCTCGCATGTACACTCATGAGTGTGTAGCACACAAAAGTATGAACACACAGACACATACACATGCACACTCACATACACTCTCATATGTACACACAGATGCAAATCACACAAACACAAAAACACATACACACACTCACACACACAATCACACATACATAAATACACACACCAACACCCACACAAACACCCAAACCCAAACCCAGAAATACACATGCACTCATGCATGAACACATGGACATATGCACACACTAATGCACATACACATCTACACATGCATCCATAACTACATGCAAGCACAAGCACGCACACATAGACAACCACACACATATTCACACATGCACACACACAGACACACACAAAAACATGTACATCCATACACACATAAACACACTCACACATAAAACACATGGACACACACAACACACACATACACTTACACACACATGCACACATGTACTTACAAGCATGCATAACAAGCACACATGTACACTTATACACAAATGCACACACACAACACACACACACAGACACACCCACATGCAGACACACACACACACACTTACATACACACATGGACAAATATGCATACACATATGTACACACCAACACAAATGCTTGCATAGAAACATGCATGCTTTCACACACAAAAGCACACAATCACATGCCCATGCACACACATGCATGCACACATGCACGTACACAAACATAGCCTTAGATGCACACAGAAACACATCCACATACACACATGCACGTACACACATATAAACACAAGTGCACACACTTTCACAAAAGTGCATATGATAACATAAATAAATGCATACACACACACACACAAACATGCACAAGCATACACACACACACCTGTACATGCACACAAGCACACACATGTTGATGTGCACATAAACTCACATACACACATGAACACACTCACATATTAACACACATGCACACACTTGCATACACATACATACAAACATATGCAAAGACAAACATGCTCATGCACACACCTGCATATACCCAAGGAAACACACACGCACTCACATGCACAAACTCACTCATGCACACGCGCACACATGCACATGCACACATGGACACACATACAAACAGACATAGTCACAAGTGAAAACACTCTTGCACACAAATGTGTGTTCACACATAGGCATATACTTATACAATCACATTCACACAATTACATTACAGGCATATGCCCCTACACAAAGGCACATATGTATTTATTCACACACACATACACACCTACACATCTATAAGCTCAAAAACCTACACACACATGCATGTTTGAGTATTCACTGGCACACAAACACACACATGGGCATGCACAAGCATACACACACATACACCCCAAGGAATATAAACCCATATGCACTTGCAAGCACACACATGCACATGTACTCATAAACACATGCACACACACACAAACACATGCATGTACACATGCATAAGCACACAAATATGCACTCACACATTCCTAGGCATGCACAAACATGTACACACACACACATAGGAACACATAGGTGTATACAATCAAAAATAAATGCTAACACACACATACACACTCACACATTCCTAGGCATGCACAAACATGCACACACACACACACACATGCACATGCACTAACACACACACATAGGAACACATAGGTGTATGCACACAGAAATAAATGCTAACACACATACAATCACAAAACTACAAACACCAATACATGCACACATGCACACATGTGCACACACACATATGCACAAAGCACACATAAACATGTGCACATACAAACACATGCATACATAAGGACACACACACACATATGAACTTGCACACACATTCTAACATGCATGCTCTCACCACAAACTACAAAAAAACAAGCACATACACATGAGCACACACAGATGCACAGATGTTGACACAGTCACAGAATACACTTACACACAAATACATACACACACACATGCATCAACACACACACACCAGACTCACAAATGCACACCTGTACGCACGTACACATATGTATGTAGGGACACATTTATACACCCATGCACACACACAAGCACATAAATATACACATGCATAAAAACATTCATGCACAAAAACTTGTATGCACAAACACACACACACATGTACAAACATAAACACACACATGCATACACACATACATACTCACACATATGAAACACATAGATACACACAAACATAGACAAACATGCACACATATATACATGAACATTGAAGCATAGGCACACACATGCACACAGTCAAGCTCACATGAAAGCATAAGCACACACATGCACACACACACACACACACAGACACACTCGCATGCACACATGCACACACATCCACATACACAAATATACACACACACACACGATTGCATGCATGCACTTATACACACATGCACATGTACATGTGAACAACCAACACACATACATGCACACACAACACACATACACATATGCACACACCTATGTGTGAGCATTAACACACAAATGTAAACAAACACATGCACAGGCACACAGAAATGAAAACAAACACGCATGCACACACCCCACACGTACATGCATGTGCACACCATGCAGGCACACACACACACATGCAAATAAAAGCTTACACACATGTACATGAGCACACACACATCCACCCACACACACACAAACATACTCCCACATGCATGCTTGCATAAGTGCATGACTTGAACACACACACATGTAGACATGTGCACACACACATAAACATGCATATTCACACACACAAACACATGAAGCCATGCATCCATATACACATGCACATGCACATACACATACACACAGACACCATACATATATAGAAATTAATAAGCACATGCACATACATAGGTGAAAGCACAGATGCACATGCACACAAAGGATCCCAAATATGCAAACACAAGCTCAAACACATCCATACAAGAGTGTACAAGAATGCACATGAATACACACACACACACATTTTCTTGCATGGAAAGGAATGCACAAATGGCACACACTCATGCATAGTAAAGCATATATACATAAACACAATCACATAAACAAGCACAAGCATGTTTGAACACACAATCCCACATAGATAAGAACACACATACATGCACACAAAAAGACAAGAACACACACACATGCATACATAAACATGTATGCATATGTGCACATGCATAAACTAACAAACACACACACATGCATGCACACACACACATAGAAACACATGTACACACACATGCATAAGTACACACATTCACACACACATGTGTACACACACACATGTGTACACACACATGCACATGTACACACAAGCTCAGGAACACATATAAGCACATGCACACACACGCACAAACACATGCACATATGCACTCATAGATGCACATGCATGCATATGTATATGCAAACAAACATGGATACACACAAGCTCATATGCACATGTACATTCATAAACTCACATGAACACATTTGCATGCACACACACACACAAATACGCAGACTCACAGGCACACAAATACATGCCCACACACACAACCACAACCAAGCATGCACACAAATACATACAAAGACCCACGAACATGCACTTGTGCATGAACAAACATACATGCACACACATACACATTCACACATGTGCTACAAACACACATAAGGACACATGCACAAAGTCATCCATACACACACACACATGTACAACACAAACACACTTAGACATGCACACAGTCATACATGTCAATACACGCACAAACATTCACATATATGTGCGAGAACACACATGTAGGAACACACACACAAAAACACACACAAAAGTACTCTCACATATACACACACAAACATGTGCATGCACACATACATGAACTCACATGCACATGGACTCGTATACATGCATGCACAAGCACACAAATGCAAAAACATATGCACATGCACACAAAGACTTGCACATGCATGTGCATATGCACAAGCCCACAAACATGCACACATGCACGCACATGAACACACATAGGAATAGAAATAGTTGCACACACACACATGCGCACATGCACAATAAGACATGTAGAAACACAAACATGTACACACAAACTCATGCACATCCAAATAAACAAGCACACACCCACCAACACAAACACTTCTGTGCATAAGCTCATACAAATATGCTCTCATTTTCTTGCACATACACACACACATGCACATGCACACATGCATGCACAAGTGTGTATTTGTGCATATTTTTGTATTCATCTATTGTTGTTGTTGTGTGTGCGCATTCAAGTGCATGCATGGGCATGTGGTTGTGTAGTAGTGTTTGTGTGTATGTATGTGTCCATATATATATATGCATATATATATATATATCTATGTGTGTGTGTGTGTGCATACAAATGTGTGTGGTGCATGGCAACATTTTTGTTTGTGTATGTGGATGTGTGTGGGTTTGGGTGTGTTTGTATATCTCTGCATGCCTATCGATGTATGTAAATATGCACACATGTGCGTATGATGATGTGTGTGTGTGCGTTCATATGAATGCATGCACGTGTTGCTATTTGTGTGTGCATGCATGTTTGTTTGCATGTGTGAGTGTGCGTGTGCTTGTGCATGAGGGTGTGTGCCTTTATGTGTGTGCATTTGTGCATGTGTGTGAGCTTGTGCTTACACACACGTGTGTGTGTGTGTGTGTGTATGTGTATGTGTGTGTACAAGTGTTTATGTTTATGTGAGTTTGTGAATGCATGTACATGTTTGAGTGTTGCACAATAAACACACATAAACACCTGTGTGCATGCACACACAAACACAAAAAAGGCAAACACACATAAACACATGCACAACACACATATGCACACCCATTCACACATGCAAGCACACATGCACATTTGCACTTGTGGGCACTCATGCACTTGTTTAAGAACACACACACAGACACCACATGCATGCACATATGCATACACACATAGGAAGATGCACATGTACACACATACATGCACTTACAAGTAAAAAAAGCACATATGCAAACACACATAAGCATACACACATGTGCACATGGAAATACTCATAAACATAGACACATATGCACAAGAATACACAAACACAGACACATGTATGCATCCAATCACACACATGTAGATGCACATGCACTCACACATGCACACACACTTATACACACATGGACACACACACACACACATATACACTTACTCATACACATGAACAAGAATGTATTAGATATGCACACATCTATGCACCCACACATAAAATGTGTACACACAAACATGCACACCCACACCCACATACACACACCCACTACCGCACATAATCACATGCATGCACACATGCATAAGAATACATGCTCACATACAAACATACCCACATATGCACACATAAAAACATGCATGCACTCACCCACACCCACTAACACACACTAGACACAGACACTCATGCACAGATGCATACACTAATGTGCATAGAAATGCATGCACACAGCCATACACATATTTACACATAAAAACACACACACAACAAAAAATATGCATACATGCACAAGTACATGCATGCACACATATCCACATGCACATGCATAGGCATGCACATGCACAAGCACATGCATGCATTCAAACACACACACACTCATAGACATACATATACACACACACTTACAATCAGACACATGCATCTACATACGAACCCATGCACAATTGTACACAAGCACGCATGAACACGTGCACACTCAAGCATGTATGCCCACACCTAGACTCTCACATACCCACTCACACAAGCACACAAAGTACACACACACAAGCAAACATGCACATGTCCTCACACACACACACACAAATACATGCACACACATGCATGAACATGCATGCATACATAGTTACACATAGTCAAACCCACTCGTGCACATACTTTCATATGCATAAATAAGCATGTATGCATGTATGCACACCTACACAAATACTTGCCCACACAAATGCATCCACACACAAAGGAACACATAAACACCTAAGTATACACACACCCACACCCACACACACACAATCATGCTCACAAACACATTCATAAGAACACACAAACAAACATATCTAGACACATGCACATGCTTAGACACACACACTTATGCTCACAATGCATACACAAGTACACACATACACTCACAAATGCACATTCACATGAATACACTTGTACATACAACCTCAAAATGCAGTCACATACACACGCACATGCGAACGCTCACAAATGTACTCACAAAAATGCACATGCACATACATACACACAAATGCATCCATAGACACACACATAAGCAAACATTCTCACACACAGACACATAAATGCACACACATGTACATACACATATGCATGCGTGCACATATGCCTATTTGTAAGCACTCACACACCCACATACACACACAAGCAAATACACACACCAACACACACATACATGTAAACAAATGCTTACATGCACAGAACACTAACACATGTACATATACAAATATTTTTGCACATGCTTACTTATATGTACACATGCAACCATGATGACACATGCACACAGGCACACACAAAGATGCACACACCCAAAAACACACACATATAACAACAAATAGGAATACAAATATGCAAACACACATGCATACACAAGTATATACTCACACATGAACACACACACATGCACATGCATGCACACAAACATATACACATACTCACACAAGCACACTTATGCACTGTTGCATATGCACACACGTGCACACATGCACACAAATAAATACAAAAGCATACACACATGCGCACAAACCCAATCACATAAACACACCAACACATACACACTTACACAATCAAACATGCATACCCAAACACAACAATAGGCACATGCATGCACACATGCACAAATACACAAAGACATATACAAGGACATATACAAACATCCACAGAAGCACAAATGCACACACACACACACATGAGCCAATGGATACACATGCTCATACATGCACACACTCACATCTACACACACACTTAAATGTGTGCACACACACACAAACATACATGCACACACATGCATGCACACAGACACACATGCACACACTTGCACATATACAAGAAAACACACCCACATAGACCCAAATACACACACACACATGAATAAATACAAGCACATATGTGTATGCACATAGAAGTATCCACACAAGCACACACACAAAAACACACTTATAAGCACACTAGTAAGCATGCATGCACAAACACTTATACACATCGGCATGCATAGACAAACACATGCACATGCACCTACACAAGTATACACAAATAAACACACAAAAGCTCCCATATATACATACACATGCACACACATGACCCTAGATATATATGTAAACACACACTGACATACATACACACACAAACATCCACACATTCAACACACTTACACAAGCACACAAAAATACATATGCACATGTATGTACACATGCACATGAACGATAACACACAGGTGCATGCATAGACGCACATAGTTCGTGCACATACACAAATACACACATGCGCAAATGCTCATGTGCATAAACACACACACAGACACACACAATGCACACAAATGCATATGCATGTACAAACTCACAAATGCATGCATGCACATGCTAAGACTGGAATAGTCATATGTGCACATATGCAGATACACATACTTGCACACAATCACACACATATATAAAAACAAAAATAAGCACACAAACATTTACAAATGTCTACAAACACACATACATATGGACAAATAACACATGCACACTCACTCACACACTAGCTCAAACACATACATGCAAACATGCATAGAAACACATGTAGTCATATGCACATGCACATGTACGTACTCACACACAAAGACACATGCATGCATGCACGCACAAACATGTACAAACACACACACACACAGAAACGTACACATAGGAAGACGTATGTACATGCATACACTCATGCATGCATGCACACCAACAACAACACGAATGCACATACAAACATGAAAATCACACACATGCATATGCACATATGCACTCTAACACTCACATGAACATGCTCACATCTACACATGCATGCACACATACACAAACACACAAACACACTCATGCACACACATGCACATAAGCAAAAGCACATGTAGACACAAACACAAGCACTCACAATAAAATACACATACACTCGCATAAACAGACATAAGTAAACACAAAGAATCACACACATTTACACACACATGCATACATACATATGCACACACATGCAAGTGCATGCACACATAATTGGTCACTTCGACACACAAGCACACTTCCACATGCTCACACATACAAGCAATCATGTATGCGCAAAAGAATGAACATGCACATGCACCTAGACACACACCCATATACACACAAACACAAGAACACACACATATGCACAAGTACACATACACACATAAACATGCTCACACATAGGAATGGACACATGTGTATGCACCTGTACAAACACAAACTCATAAACACTTGCACACAAATGTACACAAACACACATGCATGCACACATACACATTGACACACACACATGCACAACACACACACTTGCACATGCACACACACACATGCAAACACATGCACACACACACACACACTCGAACACACAACCACACACACACACACACTCACACACAATTATACACACAGTGCACACACATAAGCATACACACACATGCACTCATGCAGAAAACCATACACACACACACATACTCCAAAACAAATGCACATGTAAAAGAACACACACATATGTACACAGACACATGCATGCACAGGTCCATGCACACACATAGATACACACACATACATACATACATAGTCATGAACAAACATAAAAAAATGGATAAGTGTCCACACACACATAGAATCACGCACACAAGCATGAGCATATACATCCACACATGTGCAAAGGCATACAAAAGTCTTCCACACACACCTATGCACACATGCACACACCTACACAACCACATGAATACACATGAACACACTCACATAAGTAATACATACACACATGCATAAACATGACCATATGCACACATGCACACATAGACACACTTGTAGATGCACATACACACAAGTGAACACATGCACACACACATGAGTGCAAACACAAACACATGGGTGTAGGAACATAAACACTTGAACAATCACAAACACACAAGCACTCACACAAACACATAGATATGAATGCATACATGCTAATAGACACACATATACACACAAACACTTACACATGTATGCACACACTCGTCAACCCACACACACAAGCACATACACGAATAGGCACATATTTGCACACCAACACACATGCATGCACACACATAATTATACACACAAAGGTAATGCACCCACACAGACCCACAAAGGTTCACACAAACACACATATGAATGCACACATGTGCACATGCTCACACATAAGCACAAATGCACAAACACACATGAATACACTTGTACTCACACACACACACATGTACAGGCACAAACACACATATATACACATGCACATACAGACAAAGTTGTACAAACTTGCACACAAATGCACTTGCACTTACACATACACAAACATGCACATGCACAACACACACATGTGCACACAAGCACACATATATACACACATGCACATGCATAACCATGCATGCACAGACATGCATAGAGATGTACATATGCATGCACATAGATATATACATTTGCATGTGCATGCACAAATACACATGCACACAAATGCACACACATAAACATGTAAACACATACATGCAAGTACAAAATATGTAAAAATATGCACTAACACACGCACTTGCACATACACATAGACCTACACAAAGACACATATGCATGCATACACACCCACACACACATGTGCACATCAACGCACACATAATTTGCACACACACACCCATGCATACCCAGACATAACCACATATGGAAGCACAAAAATGAAAACAAGCACATATACACAAATGTACAAACTCACACACACATGCACACACACATTCACACATGCTTGCATGCATACATGTACAGATGCACATACACACACATACAAAAGTACACATGCACACACACATACAAAAGTACACATGCACACACACACACATGCTTACACAAATGCACACATAGACACATACGATAATCGATACACATACACATAATCACACAAGAAAAAATCACAAGCATACACATTTGTGCATGCACACACACATACACACTAACAAACATACATACATGCATGCATAAGAACAAATTACACATAAACATGCACACACAAACATGCTCATGTATGTAGGCACTCATATATGCACATAAGCATGGACATTCATGCACATAGACACACATATACACACACACACATACTCACATCTACACACACATGTGCATAAATACACACTCATGTAAAAATACAAGCACACACACACACACAAAAGATATACATATACAGATGCACAAGCATGCACACATGCATACAAATGTAAATGGACACACACAGACAAACCCACACACAAATACGTAAAAAAATTAGCATGCATACAACTACATAGACACATGCACAATCTCACACAAAACACACATGCACTCGTATGCACATATACACACACAAAGACTCAAATGCACAGACATTTACACACACAAGATAATGCATATAGATGCATACAGATACAAGTTCAAATGCACATGCACATGAACACTTACATGCACACACACATGCATACATGCAATCATATGCATATATACAAACAAACATGCCCACCCTTGCACACATTTATGCACACAGACATGCACACAAAAACCTATGCACATGCACATGCCCATACCCTTGCATGCACACATGCACACTTGCACACATGCACACATGCATACATACACACATCTGCATGCACACAGATACATGAACACACACAAACACACATGTGCACATTGATGTGCATGCACTTACACCCACACTGACGAATGCATATGCTTAACAAAACTACAAACACATTGTTAAAGATACACACAGATGCAAAAACACATGCTCACGCACATGTACACAAAGATGCATACACACATGATCATGTCTGCACACAAATGCATACGCACAATAGTGGACATGGATACAAATGCACTAATGCACACACACAGACACACAAATGTGCACACATATGCACACATACAAAGATGCATAGCTGCACATGCAAACAAAAACATGTAGACACACAAACACTCATTCACACACACACACATGCATGCACATAGACACACTTAAGGAAGAGAGGCAATGTGAAAGGAGGGTGATAAGAAAAAAGGATAGAGCAATATAGAGAAGTTAGAAGATTTATTTTATTGCCTTTGTAATAATCATAAAAATCCTTATTCTTAGATTCACTATCATCATACTTTGAATACAAATTAATTTAAGATTGGCTTGTTTTTCTATCTCTTTTATTAAAATAACAAAAGTTTCAAATGTTTCACCATTACTCTTAAGAAATGCAATCAAATATATCTAAAAACATCATAAATAAGTGCAAATCCATATTTCTTTCCACTTAAACACAAGGGTTGTATGGATCCAAAGAGGTCCAAATAATTTATCTCTAAAAATCCACTAATAGTTAAGTCATTTTTTGTTTAAGTGAAGATTTAACTTGCTTTAGGTTTAGGCATGATTCACATATTTTCCAAATAGTTTTATTTGGTTTGGGAAGACCTCTAACTATATCTAACCTACTTATTTTCTTTAAGATGAAATAACCTACATGACTTAGTCTCCTATGCCATAAATTATTCTCGTTTGAATGGGTAATAAGACATTCTGTTATACTAGCTTCTTGTTGATCAAATTTAATCACAAAAGTACCACCTTTTCTTTGACCAACTATAATACTTGATCATCTTTTGATATTTTGAAATATTAAGTATAAAAATAAACAAAATCATTATTATAACAATATTGACTAATATTAATTAAATTAAATTCTAATCTATTAACTAAGAAAATATTTGAAAGTATAAAATTAGGCATATCTATATTACCAATTTTAATTATCTTTTTCTTAGAGTTGTCTCTCTGTGTTACTCGTCTATTTGGCTCACATTTTATAAATACAAACTTTGATAAGCCTTTGATCATATATCTTGAGCCTCTACAATCCAAGACCCAAGAGCTAGATCTTGATTTTTTTTCTTTATGTATTACTACATAAATGGAAAATTTTAGACTTATTAATCATAAAATATAACTTTTATTTGATTAGTTTATATTCTTTCATATACACATAATTTCTAAGTATGTTATTTCTAACGTATGAACTGTTTCGATACATCATATCTCCACAACATGATTGTGGAAATATCTTATATTAATATTTCTATTATCTAACCTTAAGAACCCGAGCAAGCTTGGATTAAGCTTTAATATTCACTATAGAAGCACTAATAATATCATTTTTAATTACCAATTTGAAACAAGATTTTAAACTATAAATGTTTTTTTTTCTAATTTTACAATCCTTGATGGTGTGTCATTTTCTACAATAATAAAAGCATGTAATATTTAAAATATTTTGCATATATTCAAGAAAACACATATTCTTATGTTTAGAGAAATGAACACAATGTGAAGCATTAAAAAATTTTGCATGTTCAAGAAAATAAATTTTTATTTTTTAACTAGTAATTCCTCTTTTGAAGAAGTACTCTTAATAATTATGAAATTTGTTTATCACATATCTGAAGCATTTCTATTTTCATATCCTCATCTTCTTTCATAAAAAAATCTAAAAGATAAATCATTTCTTCGTAAAACTTTTCTAATTTCTTATTTTAAAAAACATTAAAGGCCAAGAGCTTCTGTATTCTCTTCTTCTTCACTAGAAGTACTTGAATCATAATTTGCCATGAAACACAACACTCCTTCCTTCTCGTAATTTGAAGTTAAGGAGTCAAAATCTTTTGAAGCACTCCAAGTAGCTTGAAAGGCTTTCTTTTTCTTCATTCTCTTTTTTTCACATCTTTTCTTTTAGTGTCTTTTAGTTGTGGATAATTTGGTCTAATATGGGCTGGTTTGACGTAATCATAACATCTTGGTGCCTTCATCTTCTTCTTTCTTTTCTTTTTTTTCTAATCCTTATTTACAAAACTTTTTGCCAATTTTTTTACTAAACCTTTGACATGAAACTTTAGTTCTTCTTCCAAATCCATAAAAGAGATGGATGTCGAATCCAAATCTTCCTTTCTTGCTTCAAATGCCAATGGTTCTTCTTTTCTTGCTCCATGCTTTGGCTTGCAAGTGGAAGTCTCTACATCGACTCTTCTATTCATCTTAATTTCAATAGTTAATAGTTCTCCAAGTAGCTTATCCAAAGTGAGTTTATTTATGTCTTTGTCTACCTTTATTGCCATGGAATGAGGATCATAATCTTTGGGTAGAATCCTTAGTACTTTTCTTACAATATCTACATTAGAAAGTACTTTTTCAAGTTTTTTGATCCATTAGTAATATTAATAAATCACATAAATATCTTCTTTCTAGTTTCTCCTAAATCCATTCTAAATGACTCATAATCATATGAAAGAAGATTTATTTTTATTTATTTTACTTGTGAAGTACCTTCATAAGTAATTTCTTATTTTTTCTAAACTTTGTGTGGTTTGCAAATTCATAACTTGATTAACTTTTCTTGGGGATATTACACTATGAGGATAGTTGAGTACTCTTGCATTGAGTTATATCATTCTTCTTATATCACTACTAAGTTTATTGAAAGACTTGATTTAATTTTTACATAAGACTCTAGATAACTCACATGGTTTAGTAAATACTTTCCAAAGTTCTAAATAAATTGATGGAATAAAAATTCTAAATCTATTTTTTTAAAATAATTAAAATTCACTCTTGAATAATGGTGGATGGATTGGAGAACATCCTTCATCAAGGGTCATAATAATATTAATCATGGATGATGACATATTGAAAACTTAAGAAGTAATTAACAAATAAGTATTTTGGAAAGCACACAAAAATGATAAAAGTGAAAATTAAATTAGTGTGCAACCAAAATGATGATTAAGAAAACTAAACAAAATATTAAAAAGCATATTATGGATCAACCAAGTTATTTAACTCACATTTTGTAGGGAACTAGTATTAATACTTTTTGAAATGAAAACTAGCATGCGAATCTTGTAAGAGGGGGACTGAATTATAAACTAAAAAAGTAGTTTTTGTACTTTTGAATGTATTTATTTCTAAAAAGTAATTTTATATTTATAAAAAATCTTGATAATATATATATATATTATTTTTAATATGACAAAGAAGAAAAAGATAAAAATTAAAATAAGACACCAAAATTTCAAATGGTTCAATTCACATTAGAACTTACGTCCACTCCCAACCAAGTTCGAGAAAAAACACCACTAACAAAATATAACTTGAGGTGTTTTTTTCAATGATTCATCTCCAATCTACTAGTTTTTATTGGTTCAACTATAATCCAGGCTTTTACGAGCTCAATCCCAAGTTAGATTTTTTTGAGATGAAATTGAACTTAAGCTTTCACAAATGTTGAGCCACCCAACCAAGGAGAAAAGAAAAGTACAACAAGATGAAAAAAAACTTTCAATAACTTTATACTTTTTAAACTTGTAGATTAATGAAATAGGCAACAATGAGCTAAAATATAATAAGAGAAATGAGAATTTAAAAGTTTAGTTCGATAAGGCTTAGTTGGAAAATTTTGATGATTTGAGAAGTGGAAGCCATAGTTACTACGAGTAGAATAGTGAGTTGTGTTTTATTGAAATCTCAAAGATTGAATTAAGTTCATTAGTTATTCTATTTATAATGGTTAGGTATTTAAAGAAAAAGTTTGACTTATGTGGATCCCTTAATTAGATCTTTTACTTTATTTTATCTGTTAATGCATGACAAAAAGGGAGTGCGATATGTGAGAAATGAAAAACATTCTTTACATCCCAAGTTTATGGCATAATTATATGAATTTTACATATTAAAGAGAAGCATATGTATGTTTACACGATTTATATCTTTACATTTCATTATTTTCCCAATAGTTTTGTCATCATAAGATAGGAGAGATTATTATACCCTTTTTCATGCACCACTTATTTCATGCAACAAAACTATTTTGTTAATTTCTCTAATATTTTGCTTGAGTATCTTTTAGTTCATGTATCTTAAGCTGTTAAAGGATTAATTAATTAGAGAGTTTTGACTAAATATCTCATGGAGAAATGCATAAGTAAAGAAATATCAAATAGTGTTTTTTGTTATGGGTGTGGCTTAAATGGCATATTAAGGAGCCGTTGATCGAACTCTTAGTGGAATAACTGACCAACAGGAGTTCATCTCTAAAATATCTATAGATTTTATTGTTTATCTTATTAACACATAATGAGGGATGAATTCTTGAGCACATAGTTGGGGAGCCAATCCCATCTACTGGCTTGATTTATAGAAGGAGAGGAACCCTTATAATGTGAAAAATCCATAGCAATTAGAGCAATTTGATTTTAGTTCCTATTGTATCGAAAGCTGAAGTGACTCAACATTGTTTGATCATGCATTTTTACAATCAAACTATCTGGGTCGTGCCCACTTTTATGAATAGCAAATTCCATCTAATCGATCATACGATAAGCTTGATTAAATGGATAAGATCAATTTTGTCATTTAGAATAGTAATTGTCATCTTACCATCCATCCATAAAATCTGATCAAGTGATTGAGATCTTCTCTGCATTTGTAATAGTGAATTTCATTTACTTATCTATTTGTAAACAAACCCCTCTACATAGGCACATGCACACAAATATGCATACACACATATACATGCACACATACCTATACAGATTAATACACAAGCACATAATCACACACAAGTAGACAGCACACACATGTGCATGAACTCATACACACAAGCACACATATACACATATACAGGCACACATACAAACATGAAAGCACACACATATATACACACATGTACACTAATACACACATAGGCAAACACAAATGCATGCACATGAACATACACACACTTGCACAGTTATGCACATAAGCACACACATAGTCTCAAACACAAAACACACACATGCACATAGACACACACATATATGCATATGACCATGCATGCACAAACATATACACATACACGCACATGCATTCTCACATGCAGATGCGCACCCACATGCACACTAATACATACACATGCATAGGCATGCACACATGCACATGCACATACACACATATGCACATTGCACACACACCCACTTACACATATTCGAGCACACATGCCAACACACACATTCATCCTTACATACTGATGCATTAAAATGCACACATGCTAATATGGAAAACACATATACACACATGCACAAATGCATATGTACACTCATAAGCACACACACACATAGACAAACATTCGTGTGTGCATGAACACATGCATTCTTGCGCATGTAAGCAACCAACACACACACACACATACATAGAAAAACATCCGAGTGTGCATGAACACATGCATTCTTGCGCATGTAAGCAACCAACACACACACACACACACACAATTCATAAGCATGTGCACACTTATATGCACATAAGCACACAAACATGCACACACACACACACATAGACATGCACACACATGCACACCATAGAGACACAGAAGTGCACCCACAGACAAAAACCCATACATGATCACAAAAGCACACTTGCACATGAAAACTCAATGGCATGCACACAAACTTACAACTACATATGCACGCACACACACACACTACCACTTATGCACACACATAGATAGAAACACACAGACATGTGTAAACATATACAAATACACATGAACACACACACATACCCCAAAACACACACACACATGCATGAGAACAAAAACACATGCACATGCATTCACACACATACACATGCACACACATACATACATGCATTCACATATGCAAACAAACTCACACACTCAAGCATGCACACATACACACACATAGATATATACGAACTGCTCACACATACAAGCACAAAAATGTGAATACACACACACACGTGCAAAACACACACATGCACACACATGGATAAAAAACATGCACATATGTATGAGTATAAGTGCACGCACACTCACCTGAAGACACACATAGACACATACACAAACTCTAGGACAACACATACACATGTGCTCACTTGTAGACATATGCATAAACACGCTCATGCATACACACTCTCTCTCACATGCACGCAAATATAGATACACTCATTATGCAACAATACCACATCTCCACATAGAAACACACAAACTTATATGCATGCACACACACATGTGCATGCACTCACACAGGTTGACAAACACACATACACACATGCACGTGCACACACACACACAAACACATTCACACCCTCTTCCTCTCTCCCTCACACATAGTAGTATGCACATAGAAACATGCACTTACATCCCACCCACACAAACACTCACGCACTTACACAAACATATATGCACACACGCATGTATGCATGCACACACAAGTAGGCACACACACATGCATAGCCACTAACATACACCTGCACGCACATGCAACCACACAAACACACATACACCAACAAAGATACACAGCTTCACATATACACACATAAACATAAGAGCATGTATGCACAGACATAAGCATCCACACATGTAGAAGCACATTAGTACACATGCACAATCACATACACACGTGAACCAAATTATGTACACACATGTCAGAACATGTATTTATGCTTAGATATGCACACATACTTACATGCAAACATATGTCCACACACATGCATACAAGCACACACACATGCAAGCACATGCGCACACACACTCACACTCTCTTGCATAAATACACATAAACATGCATGCAGTAATGCACACACATGTATGTGCACCAACACACGTGAGCACTAGCACACATGCATGCATGCCCACTCACACACCTACCCACACATACACATGCATACGCACATGCATACACACGTGCCTACACAAATACGCACCTGTGCATACACACACACGCACACATGCACAAATAGATACACACATAAGAAAACACTTGCATACGCACACTTGTACACGCAAATAAAAGCATGCAGACACATGCACATACATGCAAAAACACACATGCATAATCACAAATATATACATGCACACACACACATCTACAAGAAAGTGAACATGCACACACATACCCACTCACACACATATATGACCACATGCACACACACAAAGACATGTACACACATATGCATGCACATACACATGCATACGTGAACACATAAACACCACATACCCCTAAACAAATCAATATACAGAAATGCATGTTTCACAATGCACATACAAAAGTGTGCAGGTGCACACTAACAAACACACACCCATATACGTAGGTGCACACATGTAAACACACACACCTGAATGCAAACACATGCACATGCACACACAAACATACACATATGCACATGCATGCAAACACACGCACACACATAGGTACACAAGCATGTACACAGCAATACACACATGCACACACTCACACACAAGAATGCACATATACACACACAAGCACACTTGCACACATGAACACATACACACAAAGATAAGCACACGCACACACACAAACTGACATACATATGCACTTTTGTGCACACTCACACACTCATATACATACACATATGTACACCCATGCATGCACACACACACACACATACACACAGATAAACATGCACACACACACACATGCACGTACTAAGGCATGTGCATCTACTTGCACAAATACACGTACATGTATACAAAAAGAAACCTGTATGCACACATACGTGTAAGTCCATGCACATGCACATGTACACACACATGGACCCACACACATAAACAAGAAAATGCACATACACACACACTTACACACTCATACATGCTCACACATGCACACAAACACCCACACACACATATGCACACAAGCTTGCATGCATACACACACATGGACACTTATACAAACACATGCACCAAAACTTATAGATGCATGCACACATGCACATGTGCAAATACATGCACACACACATGCTCACACACACATATTAACATGCTCATGCACACACATACATGGGCATGCACTCACACAAATACACACCTACACACATGCACACATAATTACACACCCACAAATGCACACGCATATGTACATACACACACACAAGCTCATACGTATGCACATGTGCACACACATGCACAAGCAAACACATATGCAGACACAAATACAAGCATATGTAGACACAAATGTACATAGACACAAGAACAAACTCACACACAAGCTTACATACCATGTAGATGCATGTGCTCACATGTACACAATACATGCACATATAAATGCACCAACATGCATCCACATCCACACATAGATGGACACACATCCACACACACATAGTTGCACGACTATGCACTCAAATGCACACATGCTCACAAATACACAAACTCGCACACTCATCCACAAACATATACTGACAACCAAATGTACATGCATGGTTCCACATACGCACACATGCACACAAACAAACACACATGCATGCACCCACAAAAACACAGATTCACACTAGTGCATATGCACAAATACATGCACATACACACACACATGCACACCAACACACTCACACACAAGCATATGTACACACACTCATACATGTACACATGAACAAATAGGTATGCTCACATGTAGGCACATGCATGTGCACGTACTCTCACATGCAAAAATAAAAAGACATGCTAACACACACACATGCACACACAATCATATACACAAGCATGTCCACATAGAAATGCACATGTAGATAGTAACACACACTTATGGATACACATGCACACATACACGCACAAAGAAAAATAGATAAAAGCACACAGTCACACACGCACACACACATGCACCCATTACTAACTACGTAAACATGTGCATGTATGTAGGCACACATGCATGCACATTCATATACACATGCACACTCTTTCATTTGCACAACCACACATACATGCCCACACACATGCACTCATATGCACACACATGCATAGTCTCACACACACATAGGAGTGCACATGCTTATGCACACATACACACGCAAGCACATGCATATGCACAAACAAACAAAAGCATACACATAAGCACAAATGTATACACACTCTCTCAAACAAACACACCCACACTTACACATGCATCGATACATGTACACATAGAACACACACATGCACACACATGCCCACATGCACGCACATGCACACTCACATGCATACATGGACACACAAACATGCACACCTATACACGAATACTAACATATGCACACACATTAACACACATGGAAATACACACACACATGCATGCCCACACATGCACACTCGCACGTGAACACACTCACCTAAGCACACAAACAAGCACTTACACACACACCACCACACACACCGAAACACGTACGCATACACACACATATGCACACACACACACACACAAATGTGCCAAAGCACACACATACACACAAAAACAAACAAAAGCATGGACACAATTATGCATATACGCACAGAAACATACACATTCACTTATAAAGGCACATACACACCATGCATGATCACACACATGCACACAAACAAGCATAGACACACATATGAAGACACACATGCACACATACAAATGACCATGCATACACATCTGTATGTACACACATAGACACAAGCATGCACATGCATACAAGCACACATAGGTAGATGTGCACACACACCTACTCACACAAGTGCATGCACGCACTCACATACAAACATGCACACACATTCAGGCACACACACACTCTAATACATGCACACATGCATGATTGCAAACGCAAATGTCCATGCATGCATACACATAACATGCACAAATGTAATGCAATTGCATAAACATTCAAATGCACATGCACACACTTGCACAAGAACAAAAACACACACATATACACATGTGCACAAGCACCCACATACACACACAATAACACATATATGCACACATGCATGCAAGGATGCACAAGCACTAATGCGCACACACACACACATACACATTCACCTATGCACACACACATAAAAGTGTATGCACATGCATACCTATGTGCACACATATACACATGCACTTGCACATACATGCACAATCATATATTCACATTGACAAATGCATGCAAACCCACAGTCATGCATACACATACACGTACACACACAAACATATGCATATAAGCACAAAAATGCACACACATGCAAACACATACGCACGTACCTGCAATTAGAGACACATGTGTGCATGTGTAGAAATACACATACACACACAGACACATACACAAATGCTTGCAAGCAGGCACTCTCACATGCACATGAACATAAACACAATCTTATAGACACAGGCACACAAACACACATACATACACACATGCACACATACACGTCCACTCACACACATGCAGACACACAAGGACAAACACATACATGCACAAGCACACACACAAATGCAAACATACAAGAACATGCATATATTCAGGGCAATACACGTTCATGAACACACACAAGAACATGCACAGGAACACATACAAGCATACCAAGTATACATACTCACATGCACATGCATAGGCACACTCATGCTCACACACACATAAATGCATGCACACGCACACACATGCATGCACAAACACATGCAAATGAACACACACATATGAACACACACAAATGCACACACATGTATGCACATCCAAATGCATATGCACATACATATATAGAAACACACATACATGTATACACATACACACACACAAGAACATGTACACACACTCAAATTAATAAGCACATACAACCATACACCCAAACACAAAGACATACACAACTATGCATGCACACACACTCACACATCCACTCACACATGCATAAACCCATGCACACACATGCACATACACATGCATATAAGCATGCACACAAACACACAAAAAAATCATACACACATAATGGTTCACACACACACATGCCCATGTGCTCACACATACATGTAGCCATACTCATACAACCACCCAAGTGGCAACACACGAGCACAAACAAACACATGCATGTGGATGTGTACACACACACATTCATTCATGCATGCATGCATTATACATGCTTAAAAGCACATTCTCCCAACACATGCACACAAACACATGCACCCACACACATTCACATAACCACAGACACATACATGCACATGCTTATACACACAAACACATACATACACAAATGCAAGCATGCATATACATACATGCACACACGTTCACACAAATACATGCTCACATGTAGACCCACACACATGCTCTAGAACACACTCAAAAATGCAAACACATGTACACATGCACACATGCACACATGCCTACACACACACATGCACACATGGACACATGCATAAAAACACAAAACCACACACCAACACACATGTACACACACACATGCATGTACACACAAATGAGAACATGCACATACAAATATGCATAATCATAGACATGCACTTGCACACTTACATACAAGGAGCTGTCACACATGCACTAAAACATGCACATGTGCCTTTGTGCACACACACACATGCACTCATGCATGCACACGCATGCATGCACACAAACACCTACTCAAACCCACACACATATGAATATGCACAAATATTCATGCACTCACAAACACACACATTCTCTCATGTGTGCACATGCTTGTGCACACACACACACATGTATGTAATTGCACAACCCATCCACACACATGCAAATACATATGCATATGCATATACATAACCTATTGATAGTTGCACACATATATTCATATATACACACATACACAAATGTAAATATGCACAAACAAAAACATAAAGGTACCCAATTGTATTTGCACAATGACAAACACACACACACACATATGCTCAAGCACACACATATGCACAAAAAAGAATGCACAAGCACACGTGCAAACACAAACACAAGCACACTCAAACAAATGTGTACACATGCTGGCACAAGCAAACACACACACCCACACCTGCACAGCTGTGCAGGCGCATGCACAAACACACATGAACAAAGCATACACACTCAATCACACACACATGCATGGATAAATGAACACACACCTACAAAAATGAATTGAGTCATATGAGCACAAATATGGACACAAGTACATACACACTCACACACACATACACATGCATGCATAAGCACATGCTCACACACATCCACTATAGGCGTGCATAAGAAAAAATTCAGATAACCACACATGCATGTACACCCAAAAGTAGACATGCACACTTACACACACACACATACCTACACACATATACATACACAAATAGACACACACATCTTGACACACAAACATGCACGCACATATACTCAACACATAATTACACCAATGTGTGCACACACACAAATATGAAAATGGACACAAACACCCGCACACTTGCACACATGCACATGCACACAAAAAAGAACAACACATGCATACAATGATGCGCAATTGCATCTACACGCACAGAGGCATGCATACGCACATTCATGCACTCACACAAACAACTACATGTATGCACATACACACAAGCATAGTCACGTATGCACACATATGTACACTCATACATGGAAACACTCATATACATGCACAAACAAGCACATGCACTTCCACACACACACATACATACACAAACACACATAAGTGCACACAGATGTACACACACACAAATATGCACATGTACACTTGTGCGTGAACACAAAGAAACACATACACATACATATATACATGCAAATAGATGCATTTACACACATATGCATGAATGCACACATATGCACATGCACACAAACACATGGACACAAATGCACAAACACACACAAACATAGCCACACACTCATCAAGCACACATGTACACAAACACACACTCACATAGGCACGCACACACATACACACATGTGATTGCATGCACACATTAACACACAAATGCAAATAGATGCATACACAGACATGCATGCACATATGAACACACACACTCACAAACACACGTAGACACACATGCAAAATCACATACATGTACACATACACATGACCACACACAAAAACACACACACAAAGATGTGCCTATATGCATATACACACACACATGCACGCTAATGCACACATAGAAGCATACACATAAAAGCATGTACACACAGCCACACACCTGCACACATACTTGCACTAAAACCAACTTACACCCATGTGTGTGTGCCTCTACACCTACACATATATAGGAAAACACATGCATGCACACACAAAAATATGCATACTTACATCCCCTCCTCGCAGCACACATGCACACACACACATAGATGCATATACAGACATAGTAAATCCCTTGACATGCACATATGCAAACATACCTATGCATACACACATGCACATGCACGTAGACACACACACACACACAAAACACCCACATACATATGCACAAACAAATACACACAAACACACAGAGACATCAATGCACACCAATATAAATACATAGTCACATGCATATACACATACATATGTGCACACTCACATCTATAAGCACACACAAGCTTAAATACATGCACACACACATGTACACAAACAAACACACTCACACACTTGCACACACACACACATGCCTATGCGTAAGCACACATAGATCCCCATGCACTGATGCTCACATTACCACAACCCAATCATAATCTTACACATAGACACATAGATATACACACATCTAGACACATGCATAGATGAACATTCACACACAAGCATGCATGCATGTGCATGCACATATATACATGCATGTACCCATTCACATTCATGCTTACTCACATGCATAGGTGTAGTCATATACACAAAGGCTCACAGAGATGGACACACACTTGCCTACACACACACTCACACACACAAATATGTAGATGCACACGTGCATGCACACACACATACACACAAACAAGCATGTACAAATACACACACAAACACACACTGACCCAAACACACATACACAAATAGACACATATGCAAAACCAAAAAAACACAAACAAACAAAAATACACATGCACTTGCACACACACACACACGTGAAGATACACACACACGTCTATTTAAATTGAGACACATACGTACACAAAAATAAGCATGCATGCGCAAACACAAGCATACAGACCCAAATGTATGTACACAAACACACACACACACACCTCGCACACATGCAAACACAAACACATGTTTGCATACACACTCTCAAGGGCACACACCAACACTCACATGCATGTGCATGCTCACACATGCACATGTGCCCACACATATGAATACATAGGCACACTCATTCACACAAATGTACACACATGCACACACATAAGTAGAATCACTTGCATATGTAAACACATATGCACACACCGACACACACACATACACACACTCACTTGCACAAAAACATGCATGCATACACACACAGACACACAGACCAAAAATGCATGAACAAAAACATACACATGCAAACACAAACACGTGCATTCATACACACTCTTAAGGGCACACACCAGCACTCTCACATACGTGCATGCACACAAAAGCACATGTGCCCACATATATGAATACATAGACACACTCATGCACATAAATGTACACACATGCATGCACACATACATAGCATCGTTTGCATATATGCACATGCACACACCCACACACACACACACACTAATATACATATACATATGAAAGCATAAATACCTGCTTGTAAGGACACACATGTAGACACACATGCCAATACACATACACACACACATGTATGCGTGTGCACAGGCACCCATCACAACACATGCACACACGCATGCACAGATGCATACATTAACACAAATGCACACAAGCATACATTAACACACATGAACGTGCATGCATACACGCAGACATGCAGACTCCCACATACACATAATTGCACAAACACTCACGTATACGTGCACACATGCACGCATACACACACACACATGTACACAAACACATGCACACCTACATAGACACAGATGCACACATTTACAAACATACTCACAATTACACAAACATAAATATACAAACACACATGCACATACACACATTCACATGAACAAAAACATGCAAATATACTTGCACATAGATACACACAAACACAAACACACACACATGTGCATAAGCAAATGCATAGTCACACATGCATGCACACAAGCACACACACATGAACACACACACAAACGTACAAACATGTACACACTTAGACAAATATGCACATGCACACACATGAACATATGGACAAACACACATACACAAGCATACATGCATATGCACACCCATATATAAACACACGCACAGCCACATCTACATCTATGCACACACGCACACATGCACCCACACCAACACGCACAAAAGTACATGCACGCACATATGCCGACATGCAAATACACATGTACACACATGCACAAATGCGAACATGGAAGCAAACACACATGTGCACATGCACAAACACACAGACACATGCACCCACACAAACACTCAAACACATACACAAATGTGTGGCGCACTCACACACACATGTGCTTATACACACACAAATGCTTGCACTCAAATGTGCACTCAAAGTGAATTACATATACAAAGCAACATATAAACAAATAAACACACACACACACAAGCATAGACACACACATGCATGAATATTTGTGTGGGTATTCATTTGTCCATGCATGTGTGTGTGATTGAGTGTGTATGCTTTGTGCATGTGTGCTTGTGCATGCACGTGCACAACTGTGCAGGTGTGGGTGTGTGTGTTTGCATGTGCCAGCATGTGTACACATTTGTTCAAGTGTGCTTGTGTTTGTGTTTGCATGTGTGCTTGTGCATTCTTTTTTATGCATATGTGTGTGTGTGTCATTATGCAAATACAATTGTGTACCTTTATGTTTGTGTTTGTGTATATTTACATTTGTGTATGTATGTATATATGAATATATGTGTGCAACTATTAATAGGTTATGTATATGCATATGCATATGTATTTGCATGTGTGTGGATGAGGTGTGCACTTACATACATGTGTGTGTGTGTGCACAAGCATGTGCACACATGAGAGTGTGTGTGTTTGTGAGTGCATGAATATTTGTGCATATTCATATGTGTGTGGGTTTGAGTAGGTGTTTGTGTGCACGCATGCATGTGCATGCATGAGTGCATATGTGTGTGTGCACAAAGGCACATGTGCATGTCTCAGTGCATCTGTGACAGCTCCTTGTATGTAAGTGTGCATGTGCATGTCTATGATTATGCATATGTGTATGTGCATGTTCTCATTTGTGTGTAAATGCATGTGTGTGTGTACATGTGTGTTGGTGTGTGCTTTTGTGTTTGTATGCATGTGTCCATGTATGCATGTGTGTGTGTAGGCATGTGTGCATGTGTACATGTGTTTGCATTTTTTAGTGTGTGCTAGAGCATGTGTGTGGGTCTACATGTGAGCATGTATTTGTGTGAATGTGTGTGCATGTATGTATATGCATGCTTGCATTTGTGTACGTATGTGTTTGTGTGTATGAACATGTGCATGTATCTGTATGTGGTTATGTGAGTGTGTGTGGGTGCATGTGTTTGTGTGCATGTGTTGGGAGCTTGTGCTTTTAAGCATGTATAATGCTTGCATGCATGAATGAATGTGTGTGTGTACACATGCACATGCATGTGTTTGTGTGTGCTTGTGTTTTGCCACTTGGGTGGTTTTATGAGTATGGCTACATGTATGTGTGAGCACATGGGCATGTGTGTGTGTGAACCATTATGTGTGTATGATTTTTTTGTGTGTTTGTGTGCATGCTTATATGCATGTGTATGTGCATGTGTGTGCATGGGTTTATGCATGTGTGAGTGTGTGTGCATGCATAGTTGTGTATGTCTTTGTGTTTGGGTGTATGGTTGTATGTGCTTATCAATTTGACTGTGTGTACATGTGCTTGTGTGTGTTTATGTGTATACATGTATGTGTGTTTCTATATATGTATGTGCATATGCATTTGGATGTGCATACATGTGTGTGCATTTGTGAGTGTTCATATGTGTGTGTTCATTTGCATATGTTTTTGCATGCATGTGTGTGCGTGTGCATGCATTTATGTGTGTGTGAGCATGAGTGTGCCTATGCATGTGCATGTGAGTATGTATACTTGGTATGCTTGTATGTGTTCCTGTGCATGTTCTTGTGTGTGTTCATGAACGTGTATTCCCCTGAATATATGCATGTTCATGTGTGTTTGCATTTGTGTGTGTGCTTGTGCATGTACGTGTTTGTCCTTGTGTGTCTGCATGTGTGTGAATGGACGCTTATGTGTGCATGTGTGTACGTATGTGTGTTTGTGTGCCTGTGTCTATAAGATTGTGTTTATGTTCATGTGCATGTGAGAGTGCCTTCTTGCAAGCATTTGTGTATGTGTCTGTGTGTGTATGTGTATTTCTACACATGCACACATGTGTCTTTAATTGCATGTACATGCGTATGTGTTTGCATGTGTGTGCATTTGTGTTCTTACATGCATGTGTGTGGGTATGTGTATGTGTATGCATGAGTGTGGGTTTGCATGCATTTGTCAATGTGAATATATGAGTGTGCATGTATGTGCAAGTGCATGTGTATATGTGTGCACATAAGTATGCATGTGCATGCACTTTTATGTGTGTGTGCATAGGTGAATGTGTATGTGTGTGTGTGCATGCATATGCAATCATTTTTGTGTTTTTGTGCTTATAGATGTGTGTGTGTGTTTGTGCATTTGTGCTTGTGCATCCTTGCATGCAAGCGTGCATATACGTGTGATTGTGTGTGTATGTGGGTGCTTGTGCACATGTGTATATGCGTGTGTTTTTGTTCTTGTGCAAGTGTGTGCATGTGCAAGTGAATGTTTATGCAATTGCATTACATTTGTGCGTGCTATGTGTATGCATGCATGGACATTTGTGTTTGCATTCATGCATGTGTGCATGTATTAGAGCGTGTGTGTCTGAATGTGTGTGTATGTGTATGCATGTTTGTATGTGAGTGCGTGCATGCACTTGTGTGTGTAGGTGTGTGTGCACATCTACCTGTGTGTGCTTGTATGCATGTGCGTGCTTGTGTCTATGTGTGCATGTGTATGCATGGTCATTTGTATGTGTGCATACATCGTTACACATAGTCAAACCCACTCATGCACATACTTTCATATGAATAAATAAGCATGTATGCATGTTTGCACACCTACACAAATACTTGCCCACACAAATGCATCCACACACAAAGGAACACATAAACACCTAAGTATACACACACCCACACCCACACAAACACAATCATACACACAAAAACATTCATAAGAACACACAACAAATATATCTAGACACATGCACATGCTTAGACACACACACTCATGCTCACAATGCATACACAAGTACACACATACACTCACACATGCACATTCACATGAATACACTTGTACATACAACCTCAAAATGCAGTCACATACACACGCACATGCGAACGCTCACAAATGTACTCACAAAAATGCACTTGCACATACATACACACAAATGCCTGCATAGACACACACATAAGCAAACATTCTCACACACAGACACATAAATGCACACACATGTACATACACATATGCATGCGTGCACCTATGCCTATTTGTAAGCACTCACACACCCACATGCACACACACAAGCAAATATGCACACCAATACACACACACACACATGTAAACAAATGCTTACATGCACAGAACACTCACACATGCACATATACAAATATGTTTGCACATGCTTAATTACATGTATACATGCAACCATGATGACACATGCACCCCCCACATGTACACACAAGCACACACAAAGATGCACACCCCAAAACACATACATACAACAATAAATAGGAATACAAATATGCAAACACACATGCATACACAAGTATATACTCACACATGAACACACATAAACATGCACATACATGCACACAAACATATACACATACTCACACAAGCACACTTATGCACTGTTGCATATGCACACACGTGCACACATGCACACAAATAAATACAAAAGCATACACACATGCACACACACCCAATCACATAAACACACCAACACATACACACTTACACACTCAAACATGCATAACCAAACACAAAAATAGGAACATGCATGCACACATGCACAAATACACAAAGACATATACAAGGACATATACAAACATCCACAGAAGCACAAATGCACACACACACACACATGAGCCAATGGATACACATGCTCATACATGCACACACTCACATCTACACACACACTTAAATGTGTGAACACACACACAAACATACATGCACACACTTGCAAGCACGCACACACATGCACACACTTGCACATATACAAGCAAACACAACCACATAGACCCAAATACACACACACACATGAATAAATACAAGCACATATGCGTATACACATAGAAGTATCCACACAAGCACACACACAAAAACACACTTATAAGCACACTAGTAAGCATGCATGCACATACACTTATACACATCAGCATGCATAGACAAACACATGCACATGCACCTACACAAGTACACACAAATAAACACACACAAGCTACCATATATACATACACATACACATACACACACATGACCCTACATATATATGTATACACACACTGACATACATCCACACACACACATCCATAAATTCAACACATTTACACAAGCACACAAAAATACATATGCACATGTATGTACACATGCACATGAACGATAACACACACGTGCATGCATAGACACACATAGTTCGTGCACATACACAAATACACACATGCACAAATGCTCATGTGCACAAACACACACACAGACACACACAATGCACACAAATGCATATGCATGTACAAACTCACACATGCATGCATGCACATGCTAAGACTGGAATAGTCATATGTGTACATATGCAGATACACATACTTGCATACAATCACACACATATATAGAAACAAAAATAAGCACACAAACTTGTACAAGTGTCTAGAAACACACATACATATGGACACATAACACATGCACACTCACTCACACACATGCTCATACACATACATGCAAACATGCATAGAAACACATGTTGTCATATGCACATGCACATGTACGTACTCACACACAAAGACACATGCATGCATGCACACACACACATAGAAACGTACACATAGGAAGATGTATGTACATGCATACACTCATGCATGCATGCACACCCACATCAACACGAATGCACATACAGACATGAAAATCACACACATGCATATGTACATATGCACTCTAACACTCACATGAACATGCTCACATCTACACATGCATGCACACATACACAAACACACCCATGCACACACATGCACATAAGCAAAAGCACATGCAGACACAAACACAAGCACTCACAATAAAATACACATACACTCGCATAAATAGACATAAGTAAACACAAAGAATCACACACATGCATACATACATGTGCACACACATGCAAGTGCATGCACACATAATTGGACACTTTGACACACAAGCACACTTCCACATGCTCACACATACAAGCAAACATGTATGCACAAAAGCATGCACATGCACATGCACCTAGACACACACCCATATACACGCAAACACAAGAACACACACATATGCACAGGTACACATACACATATAAACATGCTCACACATAGGAATGGACACATGTGTATGCACTTGTGCACACACAAACTCATAAACACTTGCACACAAATGTACACAAACACACATGCATGCACACATACACATTGACACACACCCACACACACATGCACAACACACACACTTGCACATGCACACACACACATGCAAACACATGCACACACACACACACACACTCGCACACACAACCACACACACACACACACTCACACACAATTATACACATAGTGCACACACATAAGCATGCACACACATGCACTCATGCACAAAACCATACACACATACACATACTCCAAAACAAATGCACATGCAAAGGAACACACACATATGTACACAGACACATGAATGCATAGGTCCATGCACACACATAGATACACACACAAATACACACACATAGATACACACACAAATACACACACATACATACATACATAGTCATGAACAAACATAAAAAAATAGATAAGTGTCCACTTACACATAGAATCACGCACACAAGCACGAGGATATACATGCACACATGTGCAAAGGCATACAAAAGACTTCCACACACACCTATGCACACACCTACACAGCCACATGAATACACATGAACGCACTCACATAAGTAATACATACACACATGCGTAAAAATGACCATATGCACACATGCACACATAGACACACTTGCAGATGCACATACACACAAGTGCACACACGCACACACACATGAGTGCAAACACAAACACATAGGTGTAGGAACATACACACTTGAACAATCACAAACACACATGCACTCACACAAACACATAGATATGAATACATACATGATAATAGACACACATATACACACAAACACTTACACATGTATGCACACACTCGTCAACCCACACACATAAGCACATACACGAATAGGCACATATTTGCACCCCAACACACATGCATGCACACACATAATTACACACACAAAGGTAATGCACACACACAGACCCACAAAGGTTCCCACAAACACACATATGAATGCACACACGTGCACATGCTCACACATAAGCATAAATGCACAAACACACATGAATACACTTATACTCACACACACACACATGTGGAGGCATAAACACACATATATACACATGCACATACAGACAAAGTTGTACAAACTTGCACACAAATGCACTTGTACTTGCACATATACAAACATGCACATGCACAACACACACATGTGCACACAAGCACACATATATACACACATGCACATGCATAACCATGCATGCATAGACATGCATAGAGATGTACATATGCATGCACATAGATATATACATTTGCATGTACATGCACAAATAAACACACACACACATGCACACAAATGCACACACATAAACATGTAAACACAAACATGCAAGTACAAAATATGTAAAAATATGCACTAACACACGCACTTGCACATACACATAGACCTACACAAAGACACATATGCATGCATACACAACTAGACACACATGTGCACACCAACACACACATAATTTGCACCCATGCATACACAAACATAACCACATATGGAAGCACAAAAATGAAAACAAGCACATATACACAAATGTACAAACTCACACACACATGCACACATACATTTACACATGCTTGCATGCGTACATGTACCCATGCACATACACACACATACAAAAGTACACATGCACACACACACACATGCACTCATGTGTACCCAAAATCTTACTTGCACACACACACACATATGTGCATGCAAACTAGTGCATAAATTGATGCTCATACACCCACACACAAATGCACACATGTTTGTAAGAACATGCACATGCATGCATATGCACATGCATACACACACATGCATGCATATGCACATGCATACACACACATGCATACACACAAACACATGAACACATAGGCACACACAAACACATGAACACATGCACATATAAACACCTACATGCACACATACATACACATAAATACACACATGCACAAACACATGCACATACTAACAAACACACATGCATATGCACAAAAACATACACTCATCTATGCACATGCACACAAACCAACACACATAGCATAAATGCATGCACACACTCACACAAACTCACACATGAACACAAGAAGACACATGTACATGGACATGGGAATATTCACAAATATGCATGCACATACACACATTGATAGAAAGCCCACAAACATGCATAGGAATAGGTGTACAAACACATATAGACAAATTCTTACAGACCTTCACACACATGCACAAACACACAAGCATAAGGGCATGCATATGCATGCACATGCATGCATAGATACATAGACACACATTGACACACACACACATAGACATTCACAAGCTTGCACAAATTTACATGCACAAACACACATATGCACATGCACATGACATGTATGTAAATAACACATATGCACATGACACACATTCTTAGAAATAAACACATGCATATGCACATGGATGAACATGCACATGAACACACAGATAAACAAACAAACACACAAACGTGC
The DNA here is from genome assembly GCA_023846275.1 of Vanilla planifolia. Taxonomy (NCBI): domain Eukaryota; kingdom Viridiplantae; phylum Streptophyta; class Magnoliopsida; order Asparagales; family Orchidaceae; genus Vanilla; species Vanilla planifolia. The sequence goes on along the minus strand of JAIUJO010000932.1, from coordinate 81,463 downwards.
ATGCATACAAAACATAAAAACACATGCATCCATGCACATACACACATATATGCACATATGCATGCATACAAAAGCACATGCACAAATACATGCATACACACACATGCACATATAGACAAATACATATATACATAAATATGCACACATGTACATTTGTATGCACACTCGCACACACATACAAGCATAGGCTTAAAATGAAACACACATGTAGACATACAGACATTCACACACATGCACAAACTCACAGACACACATATACACAAGCATGCATTAACACACAATCACACATATTCACATGCACAAAAAACACACAAACATGAACAAGTACACAAACACATGCACACACATAAGCACATACACTTACACACAAGCGTGCACACTCATGCACAAAAAAAAGCACATAGACATAAACACACAAGCACATGACACACACAAGCACACGACACACACATGCACAAATAAACACACATGCATACATACAAACACATGCACGTGAACTCATGCATATAAACACATATGCACACCCTTACATGCATATATAAGAACACACACAAGCACAAACTCATGCACACACATTCACACTTGTACAAACTCAAATACACATATGCACGAACATGCACACATGCATACACAGACACATGCACACACTCACACATGTACAGACATGAACACACATATGCTCACACACATGCATGCATGCATGCACTCATATGCACACACACACAAACACTTACACATACCCTCCACACACAAGCAAGCACATACACACAAACTCATATGCATGAACACACACACACTTACATGTACACATGTGCATAGGAACACATGCATCAGCACACACATGCACATACATGCACCCATACGTACACACATGCTTGCACAAATGCACACATAGACACATACGAGAATCGGTACACATACACATAATCACACAAGAAAAAATCACAAGCATACACATTTGTGCATGCACACACACACACACTAACAAACATACATACATGCATGCATAAAAACAAATTACACATAAACATGCACACACAAACAAGCTCATGTATGTAGGCACTCATATGTGCACACAAGCATGGACATTCATGCACATAGACACACATACACACACACACACATACTCACATCTACACACACATGTGCATAGATACACACTCATGTAAAAATACAAGCACACACACACACACAAAAAGATATACAGATACTGATGCACAAGAATGCACACATGCATATAAATGTAAATGGACACAGACAAGAACACACACAAATATGTACACAAATTAGCACGCATACAACTACACACACACATGCACAATCTCACACAAAACACACATGCACTCGTATGCACAAACACACACACAAAGACTCAAATTCACAGACATTTACACACACAAGATAATGCATATAGATGCATACACATACAGGTTCAAATGCACATGCACATGAACACTTACATGCATACACACATGCATACATGCAATCATATGCGTATATACAAACAAACATGCCCACCCATGCACACATTTATGCACACACACATGCACACAAAAACTTATGCACACGCACATGCCCATACCCTTGCATGCACACATGCACACTTGCACACATGCACACATGCATAGATACACACATCTGCACACACACACATACATGAACACACAAAAACACACATGTGCACATTGATGTGCATGCACTTACACCCACATCGACGAATGCATATGCTTAACAAAACTACACACACATTGTTAAAGATACACACAGATGCAAAAACACATGCTCACACACATGTACACAAAGATGCATACACACATGATCATGTATGCACACAAATGCATGCACAAAATAGTGGACATGGATACAAATGCACTAATGCACACAAACAGACACACAAATGTGCATTCATATGCACACATACAAAGATGCATAGCTGCACATGCAAAAAAAAACATGTAGACCCACAAATACTCATTCACACACACACATGCACATGCACACATGCACATACATACACACATATTCATGCACATAGACACACATAAGGAAGAGAGGCAATGCAAAAGAAGGGTGATAAGAAAAAAGGATAGAGCAATATAGACAAGTTAGAAGATTTATTTTATTGCCTTTGTAATAATCATAAAAATCCTTATTCTTAGATTCACTATCATCATACTTTGAATACAAATTAATTTAAGATTGGCTTGTTTTTCTATCTCTTTTATTAAAATAACAAAAGTTTCAAATGTTTCACCGTTACTCTTAAGAAATACAATCAAATAAATCTAAAAGCATCATAAATAATCACAAATCCATATTTCTTTCCACTTAAACACAAGGGTTGTATGGATCCAAAGAGGTCCAAATAATCTATCTCTAAAAATCCACTAATAGTTATGTCATTTTTGGTTTAAGTGAAGATTTAACTTGCTTTAGGTTTTGGCATGATTCACATATTTTCCAAATAGTTTTATTTGGTTTGGGAAGACCTCTAACTATATCTAACCTACTTATTTTCTTTAAGATGAAATAACCTACATGACTTAGTCTCCTATGCCATAAATTATTCTCGTTTGAATGGGTAATAAGACATTCTGTTATACTAGCTTCTTGTTGATCAAATTTAATCACAAAAGTACCACCTTTTCTTTGACCAACTATTATACTTGATCATCTTTTGATATTTTGAAATATTAAGTATAAAAATTAACAAAATCATTATTATCACATTATTGACTAATATTAATTAAATTAAATTCTAATCTATTAACTAAGAAAATATTTGAAAGTATAAAATTAGGCATATCTATATTACAAATTTTAATTATCTTTTTCTTAGAGTTGTCTCTCTATGTTACTAGACTATTTGGCTCACATTTTATAAATACAAACTTTGATAAGCCTTTGATCATATATCTTGAGCCTCTACAATCCAAGATCCAAGAGCTAGATCTTGATTTTTTTTCTTTATGTATTACTACATAAATGGAAAATTTTAGACTTATTAATCATAAAATATAACTTTTATTTGAACAAATGCATTCTTGCACATGTAAGCAACCAACACACACACACACACAATTCATAAGCATGTACACACTTATATGCACATAAGCACACGAACAGGCACACACACACACACATAGGCATGCACACCATGGAGACACAGAAGTCCACCCACAAACACAAACCCATACATGATCACAAAAGCACACTTGCACATGAAAACTCAATGGCATGCACACAAACTTACAACTACATATGCACGCACGCACACACACACTACCACTTATGCACACACATAGATAGAAACACACAGACACGTGTAGACATATACACATACACGTGAACATACACACATACCCCAAAACATACACACACGCATGCATGAGAACACAAACACATGCACATGCATTCACACACATACACATGCACACACATACATACATGCATGCACATATGCAAACAAACTCACACACTCAAGCATGCACACATACACACACATAGATATACACAAATTGCTCACACATACAAGCACAAAAATGTGAATACACACACACGTGCAAAACACACACATGCATAAAAAAAAATGCACATATGTATGCGTATAAGTGCACGCACACTCACCTGAAGACACACATAGACACACATACACAAACTCTAGGACAACACATACACAAGTGCTCACTTGTAGACTTATGCATAAACACACACTCATGCATACACACTCTCTCTCACATGCACGCAAATATAGATACACTTACTATGCAACAATACCCACAGTTGCTCTTTCATGCATGTATACACTTACACATGTGTGTTCACACATGCACAGTTACACACCCACACACACATCTCCACATTGAAACACTCACAAAATTATATGCGTGCACACACACATGTGCATGCACTCACACACACTGACAAACACACATACACACATGCATGTGCACACACACACACAAACACATTCACACCCCCTTCCTCTCTCCCTCACACATAGTTGTATGCACATAGAAACACGCACTTACATCCCACCCACACAAACACTCACGCACCTACACAAACATATATGCACACATGCATGTATGCATGCACACACAAGTAGGCACACACACATGCATAGCCACTAACATACACCTACACACACATTCAACCACACAAACACACATATACCCACAAAGACACACACCTTCACACATACAAACATAAACATAAGAGCATGTATGCACAGACATAAGCATCCACACATGTAGAAGCACATTAGTACACATGCACAATCACATACACACGTGAACCAAATTGTGTACACACACATCAGAACATGCATTTATGCTTAGATATGCACACATACTTACATGCAAACATATGTCCAAACATGCATACAAGCACACACACATGCAAACACATGCACACACACTCACACTCTCTTGCATAAATACACATAAACATGCACGCAATAATGCACACACATGTATGTGCACCAACACAAGTGAGCACTAGCACACATGCATGCATGCCTACTCACACACCTACCCACACATACACATGCATACACACCTGCATACACACGTGCCTACACAAATACGCACCTATGCATACACACACACGCACACATGCACAAATAGATACACACATAAGAAAACACTTGCATACGCACACTTGTACAAGCAAATAAAAGCATGCAGACACATGCACATACATGCAAAAACACACATGCATAATCACAAATATATACATGCACACACACACATGCACAAGAAAGTGAACATGCACACACATACTCACTCACACACATATATGACCACATCCACACACACAAAGACATGTACACACATATGCATGCACATACACATGCATACGTGAACACATAAACACCACATACCCCTAAACAAATCAATATACAGAAATGCATGTTTAACAATGCACATACAAAAGTGTGCACGTGCACACACACAAACACACACCCACATACGTAGGTGCACACATGTAAACACATGCCTGAATGCAAACAAATGCACATGCACACACACAGCCATACACACACAAACATACACACATGCACATGCATGCAAACACACACAAACACACAATTACATAGCAATGCACACATGCACACACTCACACACAAGAATGCACATATACACACACAAGCACACACATTAACACAAGCACACTTGCACACATGAACACAAACACACAAAGATAAGCACACGCACACACACACCAAAACACGTATGCATACACACACATATGCACACACACACACACACAAATGTGCCAAAGCACACACATACACACAAAAACAAACAAAAGCATGGACACAATTACGCATAAAAACACAGAAACATACACATTCACATATAAAGGCACATACACACCATGCATGATCACACACATGCACACAAACATGCATAGACACACGTATGAGGACACACATGCACACATACAAATGACCATGCATACACATCCGCATGTACACACATAGACACCAGCACGCACATGCATACAAGCACACATAGGTAGATGTGCACACACACCTATACACATAAGTGCATACATGCACTCACATACAAACATGCACACACATTCAGGCACACACACTCTAATACATGCACACATGCATGAATGCAAACACAAATGTCCATGCATGCATACACATAGCACACACAAATGTAATGCAATTGCATAAACATTCACATGCACATGCACACACTTGCACAAGAAAAAAAACACACACATATACACCTGTGCACAAGCACCCACATACACACACAATCACACATATATGCACACATGCATGCAAGGATGCACAAGCACTCATGCACACACACACACACATCTATAAGCACAAAAACACTAAAATGATTGCATATTCATGCACACACACACATACACATTCACCTATGCACACACACATAAAAGTGCATGCACATGCATACTTATGTGCACACATATACACATGCACTTGCACATACATGAACACTCATATATTAACATTGACAAATGCATGCAAACCCACAGTCATGCATACAAGTACACATACACACACACATATGCATGTAAGCACACAAATGCACGCACATGCAAACACATACGCACGTACTTGCAATTAAAGACACATGTGTGAATGTGTAGAAATACACACAAATGCTTGCAAGCAGGCACCCTCACATGCACATGAACATAAACACAATCTTATAGACACAGGCACACAAAAACACATACATACACACATGCACACATACAAGTCTACTCACACACATGAAGACACACAAGTACAAACACGTACATGCACAAGCACACACACAAATGCAAACACACACGAACATGCATATATTCAGGGGAATACACGTTCATGAACACACACAAGAACATGCACAGGAACACATACAAGCATAGTATACATACTCACATGCACATGCATAGGCACACTCATGCTCACACACACATAAATGCATGCACACCCACACACATGCATGCACAAATACATGCAAATGCACACACACATATGAACGCAAACAAATGCACACACATGTATGCACATACAAATGCACATGCACATACATATATAGAAACACACATACATGTATACACATACACACACACAAGAACATGTACACACACTCAAATTAATAAGCACATACAACCATACACCCAAACACAAAGACATACACAACTATGCATGCACACACACTCACACATCCACTCACACATGCATAAACCCATGCACACACATGCACATACACCTGCATATAAGCATGCACACAAACACACAAAAAAATCATACACACATAATGGTTCACACACACACATGCCCATGTGCTCACACATACATGTAGCCATACTCATACAACCACCCAAGTGGCAACACACAAGCACAAACAAACACATGCATGTGGATGTGTACACACACACATTCATTCATGCATGCATGCATTATACATGCTTAAAAGCACATTCTCCCAACACATGCACACAAACACATGCACCCACACACACTCACATAACCACAGACACATACATGCACATGCTTATACACACAAACACATACGTACACAAATGCAAGCATGCATATACATACATGCACACACGTTCACACAAATACATGCTCACATGTAGACCCACACACATGCTCTAGCACACACTCAAAAATGCAAACACATGTACACATGCACACATGCACACATGCCTACACACACACATGCACACATGGACACATGCATAAAAACACAAAACCACACACCAACACACATGTACACACACACATGCATGTACACACAAATGAGAACATGCACATACAAATATGCATAATCATAGACATGCACTTGCACACTTACATACAAGGAGCTGTCACACATGCACTAAAACATGCACATGTGCCTTTGTGCACACACACACATGCACTCATGCATGCACACGCATGCATGCACACAAACACCTACTCAAACCCACACACATATGAATATGCACAAATATTCATGCACTCACAAACACACACATTCTCTCATGTGTGCACATGCTTGTGCACACACACACACATGTATGTAAGTGCACAACCCATCCACACACATGCAAATACATATGCATATGCATATACATAACCTATTGATAGTTGCACACATATATTCATATATACACACATACACAAATGTAAATATGCACAAACAAAAACATAAAGGTACCCAATTGTATTTGCACAATGACAAACACACACACACACATATGAACATGCACACACATATGCATAAAAAAGAATGCACAAGCACACATGCAAACACAAACACAAGCACACTCAAACAAATGTGTACACATGCTGGCACATGCAAACACACACACCCACACCTGCACAGCTGTGCACGTGCATGCACAAGCACACATGCACAAAGCATATACACTCAATCACACACACATGCATGGATAAATGAACACACACCTGCAAAAATGAATTGAGTCACATGAGCACAAATATGCAAACACGTACATACACACTGACACACACATACACATGCATGCATAAGCACATGCACACACACATCCATTATAGGCATGCACAAGAACAAATGCAGATAACCACACATGCATGTACACATAAAAATAGACATGCACACTTACACACACACACATACCTACACACATATACCTACACAAATAGACACACACACATTGACACACAAACATGCAAGCACACATACTTAACACATAATTACACCAATGTGTGCACACGCACAAATATGAAAATGGACACAAACACCCGCACTCATGCACACATGCACATGCTCACAAAAAAGAACAACACATTCATACAATGATGCCCAATTGCATCTACACACACAGAGGCATGCATACGCACATTCATGCACTCACACAGACAACTACATGTATGCACATGCACACAAGCATAGTCAAGTATGCACACATATGTACACTCATACATGAAAACACTCATATACATGCACAAACAAGCACATGCACAAACAAGCACATGCACTTCCACACACACACATACATACACAAGCACACATAAGTGCACACAGATGCGCACACACAAATATGCACATGTACACTTGTGCATGAACACAAAGAAACACATACATATATACATGCAAATAGATGCATTTACACACATGTGCATGAATGCACACATATGCACATGCACACAAACACATGGACACAAATGCACAAACAAACACAAAAATAGCCACACACTCATCAAGGACACATGTACACAAACACACACTCACAAGCACAAAAAACTCACATAGGCATGCACACACATACACACATGTGATTGCATGCACACATTAACACACATGCAAATAAATGCATACACACACATGCATGCACATATGCACACACACACTCACAAACACACGTAGACACACATGCAAAATCACATACATGTGCACATACACATGCACAGACACAAAAACACACACACATATGTTTCCATGCACACAAAGATATGCCTATATGCATAGACACACACATTATTGCACACACACAAGCATACACATAAAAGCATGTGCACACAACAACAAACCTACACACATACTTGCACTAAAACCAACTTACACACATGTGTGTGTGTCTCTACACCTACACATATATAGGAAAACACATGCATGCACACACAAAAATATGCATACTTACATCCCCTCCTCGCAGCACACATGCACACACACACATAGATGCATATACAGACATAGTAAATCCCTTGACATGCACATATGCAAACATACCTATGCATGCACGCATGCGCATGCACGTAGACACACAAAACACCCACATACATATGCGCAAACACATACACACAAACACACAGAGACATCAATGCACACCAATATGAATACATAGTCACATGCATATACACATGCAATGTGCACACTCACATCTATAGGCACACACAAGCTTAAATACATGCACACACACATGTACACAAACAAACACACTCACACACTTGCACACACACACACATGCCTATGCGTAAGCACACATAGATGCCCATGCACTGATGCTCACATTACCACACAACCAATCACAATCTTACACATAGACACATAGATATACACACATCTAGACACATGCATAGATGAACATTCACACACAAGCATGCATGCATGCACATGCACACAAATACATGCATGTACCCATTCACATTCATGCTTACTCACATGCATAGGTGTAGTCATATACACAAAGGCTTATAGAGATGGACACACACTTGCCTACACACACACACACTGCACACACACTCACACACACAAATATGTAGATGCACACGTGCATGCACACACACATACACACAAACAAGCATGTACAAATGCACACACAAACACACACTGACCCAAACACACATACACAAATAGACACATATGCAAAAGCAAAAACACACAAACAAACAAAAATACACATGCACTTGCACACACACACACACGTGAACATACACACACACGTCTATATAAACTGAGACACATACGTACACAAAAATAAGCTTGCATGTGTAAACACAAGCATACAGACCCAAATGTATGCACACAAAAACACACACACACACACACCTCACACACATGCAAACACAAACACATGTTTCCATACACACTCTCAATGGCACACACCAACACTCACACACATGTGCATGCTCACACATGCACATGTGCCCACACATATGAATACATAGGCACACTGATTCACACAAATGTACACACATGCACACACACATAAGTAGAATCACTTGCATATGTAAACACATATGCACACACCGACACACACACACACACTCACTCACACAAAAACATGCATGCATACACACACAAGCACACAGACCTAAATGCATGCACAAAAACACACATGCAAACACAAACACGTGCATTCATACACACTCTTAAGGGCACACACTAGCACTCTCACATACGTGCATTCACACACAAGCACATGTGCCCACATATATGAATACATAGACACACTCATGCACAAAATGTACACACATGCATGCACACATACAGAGCATCGCTTGCATATATGCACATGCACACACCCACACACACACCACACACTAATGTACATATACATATGAATGCATAAATACATGCTTATAAGGACACACATGTAGACACACATGCCCATAGACATACACACACACACATGTTTGCGTGTGCACAGGCACCCATCACAACACATGCACACACGCATGCACAGATGCATACATTAACACAAATGCACACAAGCATACATTCACACACATGAACGTGCATGCATACACGTAGACATGCAGACTCCCACATACACACAATCACACAAACACTCATGTATATGTGCACACATGCACACATACACACGCATACACATGTACACAAACACATGCACACCTACATAGACATAGATGCACACACTTACAAAACATACTCATAATTACACAAACATAAACATACAAACACACACAGGCACATACACACATTCACATGAACAAAAATATGCAAATATACTTGCACATGGATACACACAAGCACAAACACACACACATGTGCATAAGCACATGCATAATCACACATGCATGCACACAAGCACACACACATGAACATACACACAAACATACAAACATGTACACACTTAGACAAATATGCACATGCACACACATGAACATATGGACAAACAAACATTCACAAGCATACATGCATATGCACACCCATATATAAACACACGCACAGCCACATCTACATCTATGCACACATGCACCCATACCAACACACACAAAAGAACATGCACGCACATATGCATGCATGCACATACACACATGCACAAATGCAAACATGGAAGCAAACACACATGTGCACATGCACAAACACCTTGACACATGCACCCACACAAACACTCAAACACATACACAAATGTGTGGCGCACTCACACACACATGCGCTTATACACACACAGATGCTTCCACTCAAATGTGCATTCAAAGTGAATTACATATACAAAGCAACATATAGACAAATGAACACACACACACACACATGCATAGACACACACACAAATACACGCACAGAAGAACACATGTACACAACCACATATACAAAAGCACACATAAATACACACATTTGCACAGACACTCATACCCACACTAACATGCATACAGAAGCTCAAACACATGCATGTAAGCCAGCACACATGCATGCACACACACAATTGCACACTAACAAACACACGTACCCATGCACACACATGAGCATGCACATGCACCCACTCGCACACATAAGCACACACACACACAACACAAAGGTAAACGAATGTGTGTGCACACATGCACTGCACACATAGACACATGTACACTCTAACATACATATACACACACACACATGCATATACACATGAATGCACACACACAAGTGCATAGATGTGCATGCACATGTTCATGCACACACACTCTCACCCAAGCACACACATAGACATACACTCATACTCACACATCAACAGCTGCACACTTGCATACACATGTAAGCATGCACACACACGTGCATAGGTACAAACATACGCACACCCACCTGAACACATTCATGCACATGTGCATGAGCATACACATGTGTGCATGCACTCACACATGCACAAAAACACATGCATACAAGCTCACATGCAAATCACACTTGTACACCAATGCACAAATACATGAACACATATACATAAACATGTACATCTATGTACATATACAAAGCATTCATGTTAAAGCACACATACACATGTAAACACACATATACACACAGCCACACATGCACCCATGCACACGTATATAAATGCATACACCTACACACACACTGCTCAAACAAACACAATCATATAGTCAGATGCAGATGAACAAGTGCAGAAACACTTGCATGCACACCCATGCACACACACACAAGGATGAACACAAACACACATGCATAGACACATAGATGCCCATGCACACACACACTTGAAAGCACATGTCCACACACACATAGAAACACACATACACATGCACATACAAACATAGACATGAACACATACTTACATGCGCAAGCATGCAGATACATAAGAACACACATGAACATAGACACACATGCACATGCATGCACACACACATACATGCACACACCCACACACAAACACACATATAAACATGTATTCACATAAATAAATGTGCACATACAAACATGCTCACTTCCATGCACACACAGACACAAATATACAAACACAAACATGACTATGTGAGCACATGCGTGCACACAGACACATGCATAAACATGCACAAACACATAGACAAATGAATACCCACACACATATGCATGCAAGCATACAATCACACACATACACACACACACTTACACTCACACACACACACACACTCATGCACACACACACACACACTCTCATGCACTTGCACTCACACATATTCTTGCACACACACACAAGCTTGAACACACATGTACATAGTGAGGCCCACACACATTTGTACACACATGCATATGCTTGCACATAAATATGAATAAGTAGATACACATAAATACAAGCACACACACATATGTACAAACACATAGACAAGTACACACATATGCATGCATATGCCCATGCAAAATCATACACATGCACTCAAGCATACACAAACACTCATATATAGAAACATATGTATATGCATGCATACACACATATACACACTCACACATATGCATGTAAACATATGCACATACACACATAGACATGAACACACATACAAACAAATACACACATGCATGCACCTGAATATACTGACAAGCTCACACACATATACATGTGCACATGCACTCAAACATGTAACACACATGCACACACACACACATATCCACACATCCATACTGACATAATCACAAACGTCCATAAAAACACACACAAAAATATGCACACATACCCACACATATGTTATATGCATAGAAATGCACACATGCACACTTACAAATACAGAACAAACATCGATAGATGCTTATGCTCTTGCAAAATCACAATAACAAACACATGTCTAGGTACACATACAAACTTGTGCACATATATGCACATGCATGCATAAATGTACTTTGTCACACACATGCACCTATGCACTCACAAGCACATGTGCACACACACACAAAGACACACACAAGCACACATGCACATACATACATGCACACTTATACACGTATTTTCACACAAACAAGCACACAAAGATACATATACACACACATAGATGCACATGCAAACACACATACACTCACAAACAAGAACACATAGATACAAACACACACACACACACACGTGTGCATGTATACACACACACATGTGTGCATGCATGCACACACACACACATGTACACATACATGCACAAAAGAAAACACAAGCAAACACAACCACACAAGCATAAACTCACACGCACACACGCACACACGTACACACACATGTACATGCACACATACACACACACATACAACATCCACACACACACTCCAACATGAACACAAATATATATATGCTCATACGCATACATTTATAGACACACACACACACATGACCATGCACACATATGCACACATGCACATTTACATATGGATAGTCACATAGACATGCATGGAAGTATGTAAACACACATACACATACACATAATCAAACAATAACACACATGTATACACATGCATGCACAAACACACACATATGCACACACATAAGCATACACATGCACACACAAAAACACATGTGCACACACATTCACATAGGCACAAATATACAAATAGCTGCACTTACATGCATTGACACACAAGCACACCCATGCACACACACAAGCACACACATTGACATGCACACATAAATAGGCTCACATATGTACATGTATAGATACAAAAGTACACACATGCATATGCAAACACACAAACAACTATGCACACTCATGCATGCAGATACACACATGCAAACGTAGACACACATGCTCATGAACACACACACACACAAATAAGCACTACACAAGTGCTTGCATGCAAGCAATCAAATGTGCACATACACAAGAAAACACATGATCACACATACACACATGCACACTCACATGAACACACACTTGCCCATAGGCACTAGCACATAAATGTGCATTCATATGCAATTGCACACACACACACACACTTACCCATGCACACACACAAACATACCTACAAACTCACATGTACACAGTTACATGCACACAAGAGTACAAACATAAATAAATAGATCAACACACATACACTTGCACATGTATTTGGACAAACAAACACTAATATGTGCATGTAAATGCACACATACAGAAGCACATGCATAGGCACATACACCCATATGCATGCACACCTATATGTAAACATACCCAGTTGAACACACCCACACATGCATATGTTCACACACACACAAATAGAAAAACAAACACATATACATACATATATACACATATGCACACAGACATGCACATACACACATACACACAAACATGCATACAATACTATATAGATGATGAACACATGCACACACATGCACATATGAATACAAACAAGTATGCACACACATATACATACCTATGGACACTGTAGACACATGCACCTAAATAGGCACACATATAAGCACACACACAAACACACTCATGTACACACATAAATGCATACACACACGCAACTACACATGCACACAAATGCATATATAGAGATGCACACACACATGTGCACACACATGCATGAATCCAAAAACACACACACACATGTAGATACACACTCATTCACACAAAACCATACAAATATTTAGACACATGTACATGCACACAAATGCACATATGTCCACAAACACAAACATGTGCACATAGACATATGCACAAGCATGCACATATGCATCTACACATCAACCACACATACACACACAAACAAACACACATGCACTCACTTCAACAAATGCTCGCATGTGCACACACACCAAGACACACACATACACTCACGTTGGTGATTACACATATGAACAAACAAACATATGCAAACATACACATATATTTAGCCATGTACACACGCACACACATGAGCATGCATTAGCACACACACATATACACATGTTTGCACATTCACACATGTAGTCGCAAGTGCACACACAAGAAAACATTCACACTTGAAGGCACATGTACACACACATAGACAGACACACACGCATACAGACACATGTGCGAGCACACATGTAGACACATATGCATAATCACACACATTCACATACACATATGTACATAGATAAGAATAGACACACACACATGCACCCACATAGACACACACATGCATTTTTTGGCACACATAAATGTACAAACACGTGCACTCACTCATACATACAAACATGTACATACACACACAAAACTATACATACCCACATTAATGAACACACACATATGCATCATCACACATGCATGCTTACACATGTACATAAACTTTCACACATGTACATAGGTGTACACACACACATACACACTTTGACATGTGTGCATGTAAAGCAACACAAACACATTCACACATGCACAAACACACAAACACGCACAAGAACACTCGTGCACATACACAAGCACACACACTTAAAAATAGACACATGAGCATGTTTAAACACATGAGCATGTGTAAATACATGCATGTGCACACGCTTGCACATACACACATAGCTGCACACACACAAGCATGTACACACATCACACACAAACATGCACACATATGCTCTCACACAAAAATACACGTGCACACATGCACACAAATATATACACACACACATGTACACACCTATGCACGCATGCACATGTATACAAAAACCCACACATAGCCACACACTCATGCATGCACACATGGACACAAATGCATGTACACATGTGCACTCGCATGCACTCATGCACACACATGAGCACACACACAAAGACATACACAAACACACACACATAAACACATGCACAACCCCACACATGCACATGCACGCACACAAGAAAACACCCATATTCCCATGCACACACACACACACACATAAAATAGCTACACAAACGCTTATGCACACGTAAACAAATGCTCACCCATACACACTCACATGTGCCTACTTGCACAAAATTGCATGCGCACACACAACCACATACACACACACATACACATGCACAAAGGCACACACATGTACACAAACACACACAAATACACTATGCAACTGTACAAACACATGCACACATGTACAACACTTGTGCATGCATATATGCTCACATGTCCACTTATGCATAAACATAGGAACCCGTAAGCACCCACACATGCATGTGAGCTAACACATGGATATGCACACACAAACACACAAATAGATACAAGCACACATGCAAACAGTGCAGACACATATAAATCTATACACCCCTACATGCATGCAAACAACCAAATAAACACTCATAATCACACACACACACACACATATGCAGATGCATGCAAACATACACACACGTAGATGCACACACATGCATTCTCAAACATGTACACACATGCTCACATGCATGCATGCACACATAGACAAAACACCCTCATCTACATATATGCACACACAAGCACGTGCATGGATGCTTACAAACTCCCATGGCATGCACACATGCTCGCACCCTTACACATGCATGGACATGCACACACACATACTCACGCATGCACACACATATTGTTGTACAATCATGCACACATGGCCACACATTCACACACACACACATGCATACAAAGACATACAAATGCATACACAGACAAACACACACACACACACATGCACCCACATACACATATGTGCATGTATATATACACAACTCACACAATCACACATGCATGCACACACACACAAGCAAGCACACACACTGTCACACAATCACACACAAACCCAAGCATTGATCCACAAACACATGTTCATTGGTGCACAAGCACATGATACATGCACACACACACACCGCACAAATAAACCTACATGCATAAGCACACACACACATGCATGAACTCATGACATGCACATAGACACACACACATACAAACATGCATGCACACACGTAAGCATATAAATGCACATAAATGCACCCACTTACACACATGTGCACAAATGCATAGATTAAGAACATGCACACACCCACACCCACACACAAGCACATATGTACACATAACACACATATATATGTACATCAACAACTACACATATTCATACACACACTCACATGCAGACACACATGCACCCTCACATGTGCACACATGTACAAAACACATAGAACCACATGCAAACACATGCACTCACATGCACATGCATGCATGCACACATGCATGCACCCACACACAAACATAACCACACACACATACATGCAGACACATATACACATAGAAACATGCACATGCACACACACACACTTGCACATAACTATACACACAAACACAGACAAACAAAAACACACACAAGTTCATGCATGAACACACATACATATGCATACACAATCACATCCATGATCACATGCAAACACCAAAATACATACAACACATTTGTAGACACACACATGCACATAGGGCAACCATGCACACATGCACACACATTGACTCACACATATACAGACAGATAGACACACACACACACATGTACACACATGCATATGCACACACATGCACACATAGATGCTTAGACATGCATTATTGTATGATCATGCACACATCCCCATGCACATCCACATGCATATAAACACATATGCACTCACTCACATGCACGCACAAACACACACTGCATGCAAATACATATGCAAACACACGCATACATACACACACACACATACAAACACACACACACACACACCTATATACACATATGTGCATGTGTATACAAGAACTCACACAATCACACATGAATGCACACACACAAGCACATATACCCACCCACCCACACACACACACAATGCACACATATAAGCACTGATTTACAAACACATGTTCATGGGTACACATGGAACCTCCACCCCTCCCCCCCACACACACACACAAACATGCATGTACAGACACACAAATAAACCCACACACATGCACACACTAATAACATGCACATAAACACACATGCATACACACAAAAATGCACACATGAAAGCATACAAATACACATGCACCTGCACACACATATGCACAAACACATATATAGGAAAATGCATACACACCTATATGAACACACTTACACTCAGACTCACACACACGCACACAATGCACACATATAAATGCACACAATTTCCCACACAAGCACATACACACACACATATACAATTGTACACACATACACACACACACACTAACATACACACACATGCAAACACACACATTTATTCATGCACAAAAACATAGAATCACATGCAAACACACACTCACACACACATGCATGCATGCACACATGCATAAACCATCACACAAACAAAAGCAAACACACATACATTCACACACATACTCACACAGACACATACATATGCACACACACACTCATGTACATATATATACACATATACACATAAACAAAAAAACACACACAAGTTTATGCATGAACACAAATACACATGTATACACACTCACAAGCATGCTCACATGAATACACACGAACAAGTATAGACACACATGGGCACACTCAAACACACACATGCACACACACAGCCATGCACACATGCACACACACAAAGCTCACACATATACAGACACAGGCATACACACATGCACATAGACACGAATGCATTGCCACATGCACACATAACACATGCACATGTAGGCATAACCACATGTACAGAAGCACGCACATGCTCACACACACGAACATGCATATACACACACACATACATACATGCACACACACATAGACAAGTAAAAATGCATGCATGTCCACACAAACATGCACGCACACCCATCCACACACACATACATGAAAACAAGCACACTCACATTCTTGCATACGAATTTGAACAAAAATACATATGCACATGCACAAGTAGACAAATGAAAACATAGACACAAGCACACATATTCACACACATGTACACACATGCACACATGCATTTACAAATACACGCATATGCATGTGCACAAATACATACAGGCTTACCGATGCATGGACACACAAACTCACACTTTTGGCATACACACTCACACACGGTTGTACACCCACTCACAAAGATACACACATAAATGCACACAAAAACACACACACATGTAGTACATGCAAACAAGCATGCACATATTAAAGCAAACACACACTTGCACACAAACATGCACATGCACATATACACATGTGTATATCAACCCACACACACATAAATGTGCATGCATGCCCACACACATGCACATACATACACACACATGGACACATACACACACACACCCACATAGACACACCCCACAAATGTACACAAACACACAAGCACAAGCTCGCATACATAGACACTGAGACACACATATGCATGCACACATGTACACATATGCATGCACATATGCATACATAGGTAGACACACACGTACACATATGCAAGCCAATAGCCTCACACAAGCACCCACAGACATACCAACACCACACACATGTACAAACTTGCACACACCCACACATATACACTCTCCCATACATCTACACACATGCACATGTGCATGCACAAATGTGCACACAAGCATGTATGTACATACTTGAGCAAACACACACACACATGACCACACTGATGTGCACAAACACATGCACATGCTCAAACTTGCATATGCACAAACACACACACATGCACACACAAATGCACACATGCATACAAATGCATAGGATTATACTTGCACACCCACCCACACACACACATATATCACACACAATATACTTACACATAGACAAACACACACACACATACATAAGCAAACAAGAATATATAAAAATGTGCACATGCACACACACACACATGAACACACATACATAGATGCACCCAATAATGTGAACACATGGATATGCATATGCACAAAACCACAACTACGCACAGTCTCACAGTCATAAAAACACACACACATATGCGCACAAACAAACTCACATAGATACGTACATGCATAATGCATATACATGTCCAAGAAAACACACAGACAATCACACACTTACAAACATGCTTGTGCACAAGCACCAACACACACACATGCATGCATGCACACTCACATACACACATGTTCACACATACACACCAACACGCACACACCCAAAACACATGCACATAAGCACAAACACATGCTCGCACACCCAGACACACAAACATGCATCTGCATCCATACACATGCACATGCATGCACACATGCATACATAAGTAGGCACACATATATACATATGCAAGTGAATAGCCATGCACATGCACTCACACAAATACAAACACCACTCACATGCACAAACTTGCACACCCCCAGACATACACTCTTCGATACATGTACGCAAACACACATGCTCATGCACACATGCATGTGCACTCACACACACACATGTGCACATGCTCTCAAACATGCAAATGGATGCACATATGCACATACAAATGCACACATGCATACAAATGCATAGAATTGCACACACACATATGCACATGCACATGCACACACACCCACACATACACTCACACACACACACAAACACACACGCACACATAAACATACACATACACAAGCACACAAAAAACTTGCAAACTTGTGCACACACATAGACAGAAAAACACACATACATAGATGCACCCACCCATGCAAACACATGCACATGCACATGCACAAAAACACACCTTTGCACAATCTCACACTAATAATGCACACACACACATAACGCACACAAACACACACAAGTATGTACATACCCAAGCAAACACACAAAAAATCACACACTTGCATACAAACATGCACATGAATATGTGCACGAACTTATAGACATGCGCACAAGCACCCACACATGCACACACATACACACACGTGCACACACACACATCCACACACACACAAACACATGCTCACACACATAGACACACAAATGGACATATGTATGCACATACATACGCATGCACACAGACATGCATACACAACTAGACACACAAATGTAGATATGCACATGACAATAGCCATGCAATGACACACGTACCAACACCACACACATGCACACTGATGAACTCATGAACATAAGCACTCATACATGACCACATCCAAAGGTACACACATGAACATGCTTGCACTTGCACAAACATTACCACAAATACAATCACACATGCACACATACATAGAATCACATGCTCGTACACCTTCGGGTACACACATGTAGGCACGTGTGCATGCTCACACATGCATACATACACGCACATGTGCACATGCTCACATAGATGCATAATACACACACACTTAAGCCCATTCAAACACACACAAGACCATAACCAAACATGCAAATGAGTATATAAGCACTTGCATACATACACAAACATATATATACAAATACACACTCATATGCACATGTAAGCAAGTGCAGACACTCACACACACACACATATGCTGACACACATATAGGTAAAGACACACACATGCACACGCACACATGCTGACATACATATAATACAAACTCCCACAAAGAACACACACACACACATACTCATACATGAACACACTAGCACATGCATAAGTACACACACATGAGCACACACCCACACACAATCACACCCCCTCACACACACAAATATAAATAGGCATTTGCACATGCAAACAAAATAACACGTACAAAAATACACCCCAAAGACACAAACATATATGCACACATGCACACACACACACACATAAGCATGCATGCAAACCCAAACAATCACACATCTAGACTTACACATAGACACACTAGCACTCGCATGCACACACACTCACATACATGTATAGACACACACACCCACATGCCCACACACATGCCCACCCCACACACACACTAAAAAACTTGCAAGCACGCACACACACACACACACACACACATATACTAGTTCACCCAAGCACACACATTTACACACATATGCATCTATGCACATAAATAAACAAGCACACACACGCACACATGTTTTGCTACACAAAAATGCTAATGCACGTGCATACACTCAAGCAAACACCTGCATATGCCCACTTATGCACATGCTTGCACTCAAATGCACATGCAAAAGCACACACATGCACACACATGGCCACATACATATGCACATAAACATGCACACACACAAGCATGCACACACACACACATAAACATGCATAGGCACATACGCATGAATACACAGACATACACATCCGCTCAAACACATGCAAGCACCCATAAACATGCACACACACACAAAAAAACACATACACACATAGATGCACAAACAAACACACATGCACACATACTTATACTTGCATCCATGCACACACATGCACAAACATACTCACACATGTGTGAATGTACACATGCATGTGCACAAACACAGATGAATAGACATAAGTACACATCTACATGAACACACATATATGAAGCAAAACTTACACATACTTGCACACACAAAAACACACATGCGCATAGACACATGCACATAGACACATGCGTATAGACACTCGTGCACACATATGCACACAGACATGAGCACACTGATGAGTAAGTCCACCCACACACAAACACACAAACCTACACACATACATGCACACAAGCACACACAACCACATGTATGCACACACATGTACACAAAATCATACACATAGACACGAATGCACACAAGCATGCACAAATGCACATAGAATAATGCACATGTATACACATACATACACCCATGCATAGGCACAAACATGCACACAAACACACATGTACACAGTCACAAATGTAAGCATGCACACTTGAACACACACATGTATGTACTTACACGCATTCAAACATGCATGAATGCATGCACACTCCAACATGCACATGCACATGAAGACATGAACACACACAAGCTTGTAGACAAGAATGCACACATGAATACACAACACATGCACACACGCACACACATGCACTCATAAAAACACATGCATGCATACATAAACAAACACACGAATACACATATATTCACACACATGGGAACACACACACACATAGATGAAGACACGTATGCACACAAATATGCATGTGCCCTTGCACATGCATGCACGTGCACAAGCAAACTCACCTGCACACATATGCACACACACTTTTGAATGCTTGCATTGCCACACCTGCACATACACACATGCACACAAGCACTCACACATGCATAGATGCACACACATATGCACAGTCAAAACTTGTATAGGCATGCTCATATAAACATGCACATGCCCACATGTGCCATTGTGCCACACATGCATTTGCACATATACATAGACATATGTGTGGTTTTGCATGCTAATAGAAATGCACACACACAAACATGCACATGCATAGAAATAATTGTAAGCACAAACCAACACACAAACTGTCACACATGTGTGCATGCATATGCTCACATACTTATGTGTGCACACACTAACATACACGGATTCACACATATCCACACATCTACACATAGATACACACATACATATGCATGCACACATGTACATACATGCATACTTGCATATGTATGTAGTCACACATATACACACATGCATGCACAAAACAACATAGACAAATATGCACACACATGCATACAAAAATGCATTAACCCATATGCATGCATACACACATATAAATGAAGACACATATAAGTTTGTTAACCCAAACAAACACACACACACACATGTGACTACAAGCTCACAAAGACACACATACACATGCTCCCACTCGCACACACCCACACACATGAACACATAAACATGCACATGCACCCACACACACAAGTTAGAGTTCATGCTCACATAAACATAAACAAGCAAATATGCACACATGCACACACAAACACATGCATACACACACATACACATAGACTCACAAACATACATGCACATGCACACACACATAAATACATATATGTAAACATGCACAAACAAGTAGACACACACAATTACCTACACATTCGGGTGTGCATAGCCATTTACACAAACTTGCATAGAAACATAACAACCCATAAGAACACACATGCACCCACACACACAAACGCACCCACACATACAAACAGACACATATATGTAGGTATACACATGGTCAAGCACACACACACCCACATGCACATATTCTCGCAATCATGCATTCACACGCACATCTACAGACACACGTGTAACCACGCACACATAAGCACACGTACACAATGACACATACATAAATGTTTGCATACACATACACACACACATGGACACACACCATCATTCATCCACACACACAAGCATGCAAACTAACACATATGCATGCACACACACTCACAAACATGCATGCATGTACACATGCATACACATACATGTGCACTCATGCACACACACACACATGCACAAACACACACACAGACACACTCAAATGCACACATAAAGGCACACACATGCATACACACATAAATTATATGTGCATACACACATACATGAACACAAACAAAAAAATAGGCACCTACAAGAGCACACCCAAACACATGCACACACATACACACTCATTCATGCAACACATGTGCAAACACACAAATGCATGCACATGCATGCATACGTTTACATGCATGTACACCAAATACACACACATATGCATTCATAAGCATGCATGCACGTACACACAAACTGAAAAATGCATGCAGCTACACACATACACATATAGATAAACACAATAAATAATCATCACACACAGACATATAAACAAAAGCACACACAAACCCCATGCACACACATGCACACATACACACATAAATGCATGCACATAGACCTATGCACACACCCACACACACAAGCACTTACAGACATGTACATGCATACATACACATGCACACATGCATGCACACAAATGCACATACTCATGTGCATAGAGGTATCCACACAAACACATGTATGCACACACTCAGCTACACACATGCACCATTGCATGCATAAATAGATGCACATGTTCACGCACACATGCACACAAACACATAAACACATAAACACACATACATGCACACCCATGCTCACATTGGTACAAACACACATGCACAGATGTGTACACACACTTATTCACAATGCATAAACACACACACATGCACACACAATTGAACGAACACATGCACATGTATACGTGAATGTACTCTTTGAAACACACATAAACATAAACACTTACAAACACAAACATATAACCACACACACACACACACACACATACACGCACACGTGTATGCAAGCACACACAGACACATGTGTGTGCATGTACACACACATGCACTTATATGTGCATTAACACACATAGACATGCACATACACAGATGTGCACACATATGCACATACATACACACACAAACACATGTACACACACATATGCCCACAAATTTGTACATAGATGCATAGACATGCACGCATGCACACATGCATACGCACCTATAAAGACATGCAAGAACACAAACACACACACACACATACATGCACATGTGTATGCAAGCACACACATAGACATGTTTGCACATGTACTCACACATGCACATATACATGCATAAACACACATACACTTGTATATGCACAAATGTGCATAGATAAGCACATACACACACACAAGTATAAACACACATAAACACATCCACATACATACACACACATGCACACTCACATATGCCCACACATTTGTACACACACGCATAGACACGCACACATGCATACATATCTACAAAGACATGCAAACACACATACATGTACACATACACACACACACACACAAGAATGCTTGGACACACATGCATGGAAGATGCACATGCCCATGTACACACAAATACATGCATGTACACATATGCACAAACACAAAACAAGCATACACATGAGCACACATGAAAACACACATGCACACATGTACATACACATATGTCCCTACAAACTTATACACACACACATAAACAAGCATCACATACATAGAGTTATAGACACATGCACACACATACATACATAAATGCATGCACATAGACACATACACACGCCCACATGCACAACCACTTGCACACTTGCACAAGCATACATACACATGCACACTTGCATGCACACAAATGCACATACTCAAGTGGATAGAGGCATCCACACAAACAAATGCATGCACACAGTCAGCCACACACATGCACCATCACATACACAAATCAATGCACATGTACACACACAGATGCACACACACACACAAGCACACATACATGTACACCCATTAACACATCGACATAGGCACACATGCACACATGTGCATACACACTTATTCACACATGCACAAACACACATGCATGGACACACAAATGAACATACACATGGACATGTACTCACAAATGTACTCTTTCAAACACACAAATAAACATAGACACTTACAAACACATAGATACAAGCACACAAACACACACACACATACACGCACATATGCATGCAAGCACAAACGTAGACATGTGTGTGCATGCACACGCACATGCACTTATACGTGCATGAGCACACATGCACATGCACACACGTAGACATGTGTGTGCATGCACACGCACATGCACACACACATACAAACACACACAAACACATGCACACACACATACACACACATGCACACACACATATGCCCACACATCTGTACACACACGCATAGACATGAACACATGCATACACACCTACAAATACATACAAGCACACATACATCTACACATACACACAAACACATAAAAATGCTTGTACACATATGCATGTGAAGATGCACATGCACATAGATGCTCGTGCCCATGTACATATAAACACATGCATGTGCACAAATGCATGAACACAAACATGCATAGACATGAACACATGCACACATGCATGTCCCTACAAGCACCAGCACACACAGACACACATACAAACACATGCACACACACAATCAACCACACAGAAATACACACACACATGCACATGCACATACATAGGTGCACATGGGCATGTCCACACACAGTATGCACTCATAACCACACAAGGACACACTTCATACAAATACCCATGCACACACAAACATACACGTGAACACCAACATGCATGCACAAACACACACATATGCACACACACACACCAACATGCATGTGAACATACAGACACATTATTGCACACATTCACACATGGGTACATGGACACTCACATGCCTAGGCACTCGAACACTTGCATAAACACTTGCACACACACATGTATAGATACACAAACATAGATGCATACACATGTACACATGCTCCCACATGCATGAACATGTACATGCACTCAAACATGCACATAAACATTCACACTCAAACTAGCACACATGCATGCACACACACACACACATGCACTCAAATACACAAACATGCATGCACATACACATGCATAAACACACACATGCATGCTCGTAGATGCAAAAACACAAGCACACAAAAGCATAGACTCACACACATGTGCTTAAGCATAAGCACACAAACATACAACCACACATGCAAGCATACATGCATGCATACATGCATGCATACAGAAATACATGCATACATATATTCGAACATAAATACACATGCACACTCACAAATGTGCACACCTACATTCATGCATGTACACAAGCACACATGAACATAGACACACACATGCACATGTGCACACTTGAACACACACATGCACACCAAAATGCACACACACCAACACATGCATGCACACACACAAACACACACATACGTATACATAAATGCACACACAAATGTATACACACACACACATCTGCACACACATGCATTCAAATGTTGATGTGCTCGAACACACATGTGAATACATACAAAAACACATATGCACTTACGTACACATGTTAATGCATACACAAACCTATATGTATGCATACACAAGCACCCATACCCATAGATGCACACCCACACACATAAATACACATGCATCCATGCATACACATGCACACGCATGCACACATTTAGACACACAAATACCAAAACACACACCTATGCAAACATAATCACACACCCAAACATGTGCACACAAACACATGCACAGAAGCACAACCTAACCCATACACACACAAACATTCACATGCACACACACACACATGCATAAGTAATCACACACACCCAATTGCACACCCACACATATAGAAACACACATGCATAGAGGAACACATGCACACACATATGCACATGCACAAAAACATTAGCACATATAGACAAACAAAACATACACACACACACATAAACAAGCACCACAAACACATGGTCATATGCAAGCACAAATAAGTATACAAACATGCACTGACACATAGATATACACTCAAATTCACACACTTGTAGACATTCATGCACATGCAAAAACACGTATGCATGCATATAGGCACGTACACAGCAACACATGCCAACACACATTCATGAAAATATGCACACACTCAGACAAATGCACATATAAACACACACATGCATATGCATGCACAAATGCACAGACACAAACAGGCACATCTAGATGCAAATATACACACACATACATATATGGACAACCATGCACATACATGCACACAAACAAATGCATGTAATCACACAAACACACACATACATGCACAAACACATACACGTGGAAACACAAAGGTACACCAAAATTTGAACATGCGTGAGGACACACATGCACACGTACACACACACACATAATCACATAATAACATAGAGATAAACACACACAAGCACACTCATTCACACACACAAACACATGTGTAAAAACACATACACATGCACAAGCATAGACATATGCGTACACATGTAAATGCAAGCACACATACACCCTCAATCACACAAAAGTACACACACAAGAATAATTATGCATGTGTACACACACACATGCAAATGTGCATAAGCATGTCCATATATGCACATTTGTCTGTAGAAACACACAAGCACACAAACATGGAAACAAATGCATACATACACATTATTAAACACAAACATGCATACATGCACATATGCAAAGACATATGTGTAGACACACATACACACAAATATACTTACATGTACACACACAAACTTGCACAAGCACACACAAAAAAGCACAAAGGCACACAGAATGTGCATGCATATGCACACACACACATACACACACTCACACACACACACACATAGGCACATGCAACAAAGCACATGCACACAAGCACAACACACATAAAAATGCACATGAATGCACACACATACACATGCTCAAGCATGAACACATGCATGCATAAAAACATGCATGCACACACATCCACAAACACATACCTACTCCAACATAGGCATGCACACATGAGTACATGTACATATAGAAATGCAAACATATACAGATGTAGACACACATGTGTATACACATGTACAAACATACATGCATACACACATCAACACAAACACACACATATGCACATAGGCAAGCACTCACGTATGTACACACACACTTATGCCAATGCACATACACATCCACAAACATACACACATGCATGCACACATACACATATGAACACAAATGCGCACCTATGTACACATGCACATGCACATGCATGCATACAGACACACAAAATTACACACACACACAAACATACACACAAATCCATACATGCACAATGCACACACACAAAAAGACATAGACACACATGCACATATGCTCATGCATATGCACACACACACTTATAGACATACAAACATGAATACATAAAGAGACACACATGTACACACACACACATAAGCACATGCATGCACAAGCACCAACTTCTATGCAAAAAAGCTCATATGCACATTAGTGAACACAAACACAAACCCATGCACACATACACACACACAAACACACATAGGCACACTCACACACCAACTTGAACACACATAAACCTACTTACACATGTACACTCTAAGACTACATGCTAACAAAAACACACAAACATAAGACCATGCACACTCAATTGCACACAGACACACACATGCACACACATACATATACACATACACAAACACACACACACACACACACATGTGCATGCACACTCACACACATTGACACACATACACATACATGCATACATGCACACACATGCACATACACATTGAGACATACGTGCATGCACGCTCACAAATAGAGACTCGCACTTGCATATACACACTTGCACACAAGAGAACATGTGTTTGTACACACACAAAAAGACATGCACATGAACATATTCACACTCATGCATGCACACATGAAAGGAAACACACCCACACACACAAACATGCATTAACACATAAGCAAACACATGTGCACACAAACACCAACATGTTCATACATACATATGCACATGTACGTGTGCATGCACACACACACATGTATGCACAAGTTCACACAAAAACATACATATGCAAGCATGTGCACACACATACACACATACATGCACACACACATATATGCACACACACAAACGTGCACAAACATATATACCCTCACACACAAATGAGTAATGACAAATACATGTAAGCTTGCACATAAGGACACATAACCATGAACAAATAGAAAGGAAACCAACACACTGATGTACCCACACACACATAAAAACATATGTGTGCACATGCACAAACATACACCCATGCATGCACACACTCACACACACGCATATGCACACACACACATGCATAAGCACATGCACATGCACATGTCGATAAAAATGCATAAACACATGTATACATGTGTACAAACACACATGCATGATGCACATATATGCATGCATGCACACACACAAAAACATGTACATGAACACACAAGCACACACACTCAAGTATACATGTACACAGGCAAACGCACAAGCATGCCCACATGTGCACATGCACATGCACATGTACACATGAACATACACACATAAACAAAACTACACAGACTCACACATGCATGCATATGCATGCACAACACACACACAGATGCACCCATACCTGTGCATGCACACAAAAACATGAACACAAATAGGTGCACAGACACATGCTAATGCATAGACATGTACAAACACTCTTACACACATAAGCACATGAAGTCAATGTCACATGCATACACCCACATACACACGCACACAAGACCACACGCAAATGTACACACACTTACACATACCTACACATATACACCTACACTCATACATATAGCCACATATATACAACCATGCACACTACCATACATATTTACCTGGCCATGCATGATCACTAACACAGATGAACACAAGCATGCATGTACATGGGTACAACTCAGGCACACACACACATGCACAAACATAGATGCACACACAAGAACATAGAAATGTGCGTTCTCATGCACAATTTTACACACGTGCATACTTATGCCACCTAAGCATGTGTGCACACACAAACATAGATGCGCACACACACACACATGCATGCTAACCTGCACACAAAAATACATATACATACATGTCCAAACATGCACACATGCACATATACAACCACTTTCACTCATACACACATACCCACTAGATATGTATACGCACATGCCTTACATGCCCGCATGCACAAACTCATGCCCTCATGCATGCATAAGCAAACACCCACACACACATAGACACAAGCTTGCACACAACAACACACACCAGCACACACACACATGTACACATGAACACACAAAAGCATGCATGGACACACACAAGAACACATGCAGACACACACGCACATACATACAAACAATCGTGCACTCACACGTAGGCACACACACACACACATATGAATGCACACATGTGCACATATGCACTAACGACACACACATACACCAAACATACCCAAAACCACACAAACATAGCCATAAACTAACACACAAACTCTAACACATGCACGCACACAACAACACATACAAGCATACACATACACATACAAATGCAAACACACACTCGCACACACAAGGACACATACACACAATCATGCACACAAAAGT
Organism: Vanilla planifolia; assembly: GCA_023846275.1. NCBI lineage: Eukaryota > Viridiplantae > Streptophyta > Magnoliopsida > Asparagales > Orchidaceae > Vanilla > Vanilla planifolia. Next base: position 48,956 of record JAIUJO010000932.1, on the reverse strand, counting down.
AGGCACACACACACACACCTACATGCACATGTGCACATGCACACACATGCACCGTACAACACACACACATGCACCCAAGGGCATATGAACACAAGAACATACACTCATACACACACATCCAAATACACACAAGGATGTAGGCATGCACAAACATACACACACACACACATACAAAACATGCTGACAGACATACATACAAACACGCACACGTAAACACACACCCCATGGTCACAAGCGTGCTCACATTCACACACACACATGAACACACACATAACACGCACATGCATACACACAAACTCACATGTTCACACACACACATATGCATGCACAAGCACACACACAGATGCACATACATTAACACACATGCACACCCATATGTACACAAACACACATGCACACACACTCACATGCACACACAAACACATAATCACAAACACAACTACACACATACAAGCACAGACACACACAAGTATAAATACACAAATGCATATGCACATTTTTACACACACACATTGTCATGGACACACACACACCCATACACATGCACATGCACTCATACGCCAATGTGCAAATATGAACACACACACACATATGCACATATGGCCACACACATGAAGCATGCATGCAAACAAACATCGACCTATGCATGCACATGCACATAGACATGCACACATATATGTGTACCAATGCACACACTTTCAATGCACATGACATGCACGTGTGGAGGCACACATGCAAGTACAAATATAGTTACACAAACACACACACACACATAAGCATTCATTCATGCACCCATATGCACATAAACATGCACACATGCACGCACACACACACTTGCACACACAAGAAAAAAAATTGTGCATTCATGTCAACAAACTCATACAAAAATGCACAAATGCATGCATAAATGCAAGGATAACCTACACACATGCACATATGAACACATGCATGCCTACACTTATGTACAAATGCACACACACACATATCCACACACCCTAACACAGATAGCACACACACCCACACTTGCACAAACATACACACTCACATGTGCATGTTACATGCACACACAAAAGCAAACACATACATGCTCATACACACACATAAACATGAAAACATGCACGTGCACACACACACTCAACCACACATGAACACACACATAGTCATACATGCACACATGCACACACATGTATGCACACATATAGACATGCTCACACATGCATGCACATAACCACACTTAGGCATGCATGCACACTTGCACACACCAACATAAATACACACTAATAGACACACATTCACATAAGTATGCATGCACCCATGAACACACATGAATAAGCACAAAAACACCTGCATATACACATGCAAGAAAATAATTGAACATTCACATATGCACACACTCGCACAAAAACACATACTCGTATACATGCACATATTCACACATGCCTAAGCAAACACATGCACAAGAATATGAACATGAACACACAGAAGCACGTACACACAAACATGCATGCATAAATACACGTAAGTACATGTTTACACATAGACACATAGGTACACGCTAATGCACATGGACATGCACAATGACTCACACACAAACATATATACACATACGCACAAACATACACACATGTGCATACACACCTAAACAAACACACACACGTGCATAGACACATGCACACGCACAAATTTGTTTACATGCACATGCACATTAACTAACACATCATAACACACACACATATATGAACCCACACACACACACATGTGCATGCATACACATACATAATCAAACACACACACACACACACCCTTAAAGATTCATACACACACAACCACATGCTCATACACGCACACACGCACATGCACACACATAAACATGTGAGCACACATACAAGCAGACTGTACACACCCAAGCACACACACACACATGCAAATGCAAATACACTCATGCACACGATTATGAACAAACATGCATGTACATGCACACACTCATATAAACATACACACATGCACAAACACATAGATGCACACATGGATACACAACACACAACTACATAAAAATATACATGAAAACACACCCACATACGTGAATGCACACACAAGAACACATACACTCGCATATGCATGCAAATACACACACATGCATGCAAGTAACCACATATACACCCATAGATATACATGCAAACATGTGGCCATACAAACACCCACACCCACATAAATCTGAGCACACACACACACACCTTCATACATAAAAACACATTGACATACATAGGTACATACATGCATAGAGACACACACACAAATGAAACCACAAGTGCACAATCACATTCACACACAGGCATACATGCAAATGCACACACATCCACACACACAAGCATGCATGCACACACACAACCACATGCACAAATAGACACATACATATATGAGCTCATAGATAGACACACACATGCATGTACACACACATGCATGCACACACAAACATGCACATGTGCACATTCTCTCACGCACACACACACATAAGCAATCACACACACACCCTCAACACGCACAAAAGCATGCACACATGTATGAACACACTCTCACACAAATAGGAAACATGAACACAAGGATAACCCACACACAAACACACATACACATACACACACATACACATAGGCACAAACACACACACACACATGCACAAATGCACACACATGTGTCTACACACTATTACACACACAGCATACAAGGTCATGCACACACATATATACACACCCAAACATGTATATACATGCACACATGATGGCACAAACACATAAACATGCAAAAACAACAAAACAAACAAATGTACTAACACAAAAAAAGCACATGTACACACACAAAAACAATCATATGTACGCACACACAAGGATACATACAAACACACACACATAACAACACATGCACATACACACACTAATGAACACATGCACACATAAAGTCATGCTCACACACACTTAAAAGTATAAACATGTATTCATACATCCACACACAAGCATGCATGCTCACATGCACATACTAACATAAATACACACATGCATAGGCACACATTCATACACACTTGCATGCACACATGCACACATGGAAACACATGTACATACACATGTAAGAAAACACTTTCATATGTACATATACACACAAGCACAGACACTCACACACACATTCACACATGCTCATGCATAGACATGCACAAAAATATGAACATGCACAAGTACATACACACACAAAAATGCACACACAAACACACAAAAAAGCACACGCATGCACACACATGCATGGACACACACATACAAATAGGAAGACACACATGTGTGCAACTCTACACATAACTTTATTTGTATACACACATATAGGAACCCACACACTGTAACACACCTACACACATGAATGCATGCATGCACCTAGACACACATGTACATGTATGCAAACACACACACATGTACATGCATACTCACATACAAACAAATATGCACATACACCCACACATACACTCCCTACCCCCATGCATGCACACATGCAAATGCGTGCTTGTACACACAAACATAAACATCTGCATGCACATAGCCATACACACACCCCCACACATATACACAACCGCACACCTAAACATACATGTACACACAAACACACACATTCACACAACACAAGAACACACATAAACATGTGAGGACTTGAACAAGCACACCTATGCACACATAAGCACACACACACAAGTAAACACACAAACACACATGCACACAATCATGCACACACATGTAGGCAGATGCACACATGTAGGAACACATACACACATACACATATGGATGCACAATACACACAATTGTATAAACATATATGCAAAAATGCACACACATGAACACAAGCACATGCATGCATGTGTCTACAAGCACACACACACACACAGTCATGCATGGATGCACTAATACACACACACATGCATGCAAGTAAGCACATACACACCCAAACACAAACATGCAAACATGCACACACACACACACATGCTCAAATACACATACACACACATCCACACAAATGCAGACACACACACACCCTCATGTAAGAACACATATGCACATGCATAGGTACACGCTTGCACACCTATAGGCATCATGCCCATTAACACACATACACACATATGCACATAAACACTCACAAACAAAACCACACATGAATAATCACACCCGCATAGACAAACGCTCATGCACATGCACACACATGCACACAAAAGCATGCATGCACACACACACATGTGCAGCTACATGCACATATGCACACATAGGCAGACACATGCACATAGAAAAGCATACATGCATATACACATATACACACATTTACACACACACATGTACACTCTTACACACACATACACATGCATACACATTCACACATAGGCACCCACGTGTATGCATGCTTGCTAATGCCCATGAACACATTCAAAACATGCTTGTGCAGTTGTACATACACATGTGAATTCATATAGACACATGCATAAGCACACACACATGTGTGCATGTACTTTTGCCCATATGCAAATGCACATGCAAAAGTTCAAGCAATCACACACACATGTACTCACATGCACATGCAAAGGCACACACACACATACACACACAAGCACTCCCATAGGTGCATGCACACACATAGTCTCATGCACATAGATAAGCATGCACACACACACACAAATACATAAACATGTACATCCACATAAAAAAACTAAAATATACACACACACACACATACAAATGCACAGTCACATATTGACATGCATGCACCCAAAACAATGCATGCACATACACACACACACTCACCCAATACACATGCTCACACATGCTGGCATGAATGCATAAAAGCACAAAAGAACATATAAACACAAACACACACACACATGAACCAATGCAATGATGCATGCACACAAACAACACACATGTGAGCGAATGCACACATGCACATGTACATAGTACATGTATAAACACACACACGCACAAACAAACATGTCAAACATGTATAGACACATGGACAAAAAAATGGGCATAACTACACACAGACATGCAAACAAAATTAGGAGTGCATAAGCACACAGTCAAACATATACATGCATGTAAACACTAGCACACATAGGTACACACAAGCACATGGACACACGTGCAAACACACATGCACATGGCCATGCATACACACAAATAAACACACATGTATACAAACACTTATGCATAGCTATATACAAAGACACACACACACACCCATGCATCGCACATAGGCAACACACACATAATGATGCACATGCACAAAATAGATGCACAAATGCACACATACACAGATGAAATAACACACATGAAAATAGACACAGTTATGTGCACACACATCCACATGCACATGCACACAAACTCATGCTCTATACACACAAACACACAAGCATGCCCACATGCACATATGCACACAACATGTGCATACATGCACTCACATGTACACATGCTCATGGATACGTGTGCACAAACACACAGAAGAACATACATCTTTTTGTAGACACATACATTGATAAAAACATGCACATGCACATACATCCATACACATACATGCACACATACCCAGATAAGTACACACACACATACACATGTACATACACACAAGCTTGCACACATGCACAAACATGCACACCCATGAATGCACATATGCACAAATGTGGATATGCACACCCATGCATGTAGATACATGTAGGCACATGCACACACACATCCACTACCAAACACATGCACATGAGCACACTCACACGCCCATGAACACACACAAAAATATACCCACATGGTATCAATGTACACTTACACGTGCATTCATGCACATACACATACACATGTATATGCACACACACACACACAAAGATTGACACATGACACTTACAAAAATATACTCACACACACACACCCCTACACATCCACTCACACACACACACACACATGCACAGGTATACACACATGTAAGAACATACACATATATGCAATCCCACACACATGCACAAACAAACACGTACATAAATATACACACATGCACATGCATGCAAACACACACACATACACACATGCATACACACAAACAACACAAACACATGTGCACACACACACACACAAAAACACCCACACATTTGTGTAGACACATGCATGAAGAAATACACTAATACACACAGGCACACACACCCATACGTAGACAAACATGCATGTGCACCAAAACACACACACACACACATGTGGCTATATGCACACACGTGCACAAGCACACACTTGCACACACCCACAAATATAAACACACACATGTGCATGTCTGCAAACACATACATACACGTATGCATAAGTACATAAACATGCACACATGCACACACACACACATCCACACATAGACACCACAACACACTTGCACACACACAAGCACACACACAAATGAATACACTCTCAAACACATAGACATGCACACACATACACACTCATGGACACATGCACATACAAGTAAGCACACACACATACACGTAAGCATGTGCACAGCCATTCACATAGATCTTCACCCACACATAACCACACACTGGCACACACATACATCTACATGCAAAGAGATGCTCGTACACAAATACATACACATACTTGTAAGCATGCACGTGGATACACCCACACACAGAAATGCACATGTATGCACACATGCCCAAATACTTTAACACACAAATATGCATACACACACATAAGTACACAAACATGTGCATCCACACATACACACATATGTACAAGCATTCAACAACACACTTGAACACATAAACACACACACATACATGAATAAATACATGTAAACTCACATGTACACACAAACACACCTACACACTCATTTACCCATGCTCACGCACATGCATGCAAATACACACTTACATGCACACACATATGCCTACGCACATGAACAGATGTACACAAAAGTGTACTCCTTCATAAACATGCACGTGTAGACTCATATACACACACAAACACATACGTGCATCCATTCACACAAACAAATGCACAACACACACATGTCTTTGAACATGCATTTGCAAGCACATGAATAGACTCATAAACAAACAAGAAGGCACATACACATGCACCAATACAGACACACACAACATACACATGCACGCACACACACACACATACACGAACACCCATAAATGTGCACATACACACAAAAGCATGCACGTAGACTAATATGCACCGATGCACACATACACACTCAAACATACACACACATGGCACACACTAAAAAAGACACGTACAAACATGCATGCACAACCAAACACATACACATGCACACATACAAATATGCAATCATGCACATTTGCACACACACATGCACATATGCATGCACACACGTACAAACACAAACATCCACATAAACGTACACACACCCACACATGAACACACATGCACAAATGAGCAAACACACATAGAAATACTCATGCATGCACACATACACACACATACACATGCATACACACACACACTTACTTGTGTATGCATAGCCACATAGCCACATGCATTTGCACTTACACACATGCACACCCATGCACATACACACACAAGCACACACACACATGCATGCATGGACACATGCACACATGCATGCACATGTACATACACACACATGCACACATGCATGCACATGTACATACATATACATGCATAGGCCCTCACACATGCACATAACTAGAAGAATTCACACTTACATACTTGGCTGCTCACATAAGCATGCACACACACACACACGCATAGTCATGCACAAACACATATGCACAGACATGTGCACATGCATGCACACCCACACACACAAATTTGTATGCATGCGAACACACACACAAACACATCCACACAAGCACATACAAATTTGCAACCACACATATGCACTCATACAGGCACAAAAACACACACTAACAAACAAACACATTCATGAACTCACAAACAAAAATATACATGCACTCACATATGCATACACAAATGTGTGCCCTTAGTCACACACAAACGTGCATACACACCTGCACAGACATAGGTACTAATGCACACACACACATAAACACATGCATGCAAAAATGCACTAGCACACACAAAAAAAAATGCACATGCACACACATGATCTCACACATATATATACACACAGATGTACACATGCATGCACACACACACACAAACACATGCACGTATACATGCGAACACACCCACAAATTGGCACACTTTTGCACAAATGCACAAACATGTGCACGCACACCCACATACAAGCCCACACATGCACACATAAGCATGCACTCATGCAAGTACACATATATACAAAAAAGCACACACATGCACATTCATACAAACACATATAATCATGCACACAAATATGCACACACAAAACCTCAATTGTAGAAACACATACTCACACTTGCACAATAGCAAATGCACAAACACACATATGCACATGCATCTAAATAGGTACTTGCAGGCACACGTGCCCACACATGGACATACACATGCACATTCACATGCACATGCACTATCACTCAAGCACACACACACATACATACGTACTCACACTTGCACACTCAGGCACACACACATATATAAGCACATGCACACAAACACACATAATCACAAACACACATAAATGCACACATACATACACACACAAATGCATACATATAAACTCAAACACTCACATAGACATGTACACATGCACGTGTGCATGCACACATGGTTGTATAAATACACAAACATACAATAATGCTTTCACACCAATGTACACACTTGGGCATACACGTACACATGCACACAAGCATGCACATACATCCACACACCTACACAGATAGATGCATGAACATGCAAACATACACACTTGCAAGAATGCACACACATATTCACACACACAAGCTCACACACATGCACGAATGCATTACACATACATATGCAAGCACACCATGGACAAGCACACACGTGCACAAATAAGAACACAAGCACATATATAAGTAAACACAAGCACATATATACACATATACACACATATGCACAATCACACATATATACACACACACATGAACACACACGCCTACACGCAAGCACACACATGCCTGTGTGCACACACACATAATGACACACACAAACATGTAATCATGTACACATATAGAAACACCCACACACCATGTAATAACATGCATACACATGTATGAACACTCACATGCATAGACACATACAAACACACACACAAAAACACATACATGCACACACTTATGCACACTCCCATACACATGCATGTGTGCACACACAAAAACCCACACACACACATAGATTCATGCAAGCACAAATGCATAAGTACATAGAGACACACACACACATGTACACACAGTCAAGCACATAGCCAGAAAGATACAAACCACACATGTACACTAAGAAGCACACAAAAGCACATGTACATGCACACAAACTAAACACACATAAGCACAAACACACATGCATGCACACACATGTGCACATAGACGAATGCACATGCTCACATACCCATTTTGACACACATACACACATATTCATGCATAACACACACAAATACGTACATGCATATGCATGCACACACATGTGCATGCATACATAGACACACACATGAATGCATTCACACATATACACACACATGTGCATGTATGCATAAGTATACATGCTCACAATCACACACACTCATATGCAAGTGCAGACACACATAAACACATGTATAAGCACACACATGCATGTACATGCACTCACACCCACAAACACATACACACTCATGTAGGACACATTCATACGAATGCATGTATGCACACACAAATGCAAGCACCCACCCATACATGCAAGAAGACACATATACTGACATGCACACTTGCACACACACACAAACATATGCACACGAACCAACCCATACAAACCACTCATAAATGCACATGCATGCACACATATTCATACACACATAGTAACACAAGAAAATGCACATGAACATGCAGACAAACATAGACTCACATACAAAAACATAAGCAAACACATAAGCACAGACATGTTCACACACGCACATGCACACACAAGTAGATTCAAACCTATACACACACACATACATATACGTAGTCATACATGCACACACAAATGTAATCACAAATATGCACACACACACACACATACACACAAACACAAAATGTACACATAGGCACACATATGCACAAAATCTCATGTGCACATATATGAGCACAAATGCACATGCACCTGCACACATATAGACATACACATGCACACCTACACAAAGCACAATCACACATGCAAGTATGTATGCATGCACACAACCACATGCACCCACAGACACATACACACAGATACACAAACACACCTATGCATACACAAATTCATATTCATGCACACATGTATGCATATGCAAACATACACACACACACACACACATGCACACATGCTTGCACACATGCAGCTATGTCACATGCACCCACACAAGTGCACACACACACTCACGAGTGTACACAAAAGAATAAATATTGGCACTCACACACATGCACACATATATGTGCACACATGCCTACACATGTACACACTCACAAATGTGCCCATACCAACAACATCTATTTTCATGCACACACACACACACACAAATAAGCATACTCACGCACAAACACATACACACACACACACATATACACATGCATGAGCATGCATACACACTCATGCATGCTTAAACGCATGCACATGCATACACACACACACATAAAGACACACACACATGCACGCACATAGGAACTCAAGCAAACAAATATAAACATGCAAACACACATAAACACACACACACACACATAGTCATAAATCCACACAAAATTATAAACACACACACACCAACTTGCACACACACATGCACAATCATGCATGCACTCACACTCTTACACATAGATGAATAAACACAAACATGCATACATGCACTACACCCACACACACAAGCAAAAAAATGCACACACTTGCATGCACATGCACATAAAAATACATACATATAGAGGTATACACAAGCACACACACATATATAAATACACATGCACACATGAACAAGGCACATGCTCACATATACATGCATGCATGCAAGCACACCTACACACACACACATACATAGACATGAGCTTAGACATCCACACACACATGCACAAGGGCTCACACACACACACACACATACTTGCAACCATGTAGAGACATGTGCACATACACACATATGCATGCATGCATACACGCACAAGAACAAACATAAACACACCTACACACACATAGATGCATGCACACAAATATATAGACATGCATACACACATGCACAGACACTTACACATGCACACATGCACACACATGCTTACCTACACACACACTTACATGCACACATAAGAATGAACAAAGACACATGCCTAATCATAAAGAAACACATACACACATACACACATATGTTCAAACACCAATGCACACACTTGTATACATGCAAACATGTGCACACATTCACACAAACTTGCACTCACACAATTACACACACACATGGAAACATATACATCTAAACAAACCAAACCATGCACAAACTTCCAAATACACACACGTAGGCACACAAGTATACATATGTAAGTGCATGTACTCCTACACACACATGCATACACACCAACACAAAGACACATAATCATGAACACACACATACACATAGGTGTGTCCAAAAGTACACTCACATGCATGCACATAAACATAATCACACACACATTCACACATACGAAAAGACACATGCATATAGACATGTACAAGCAAACTTACACATGCATATATACATGCAAACACACCCACACACTGGCACACTCATGCACACAACACACAAACACATGCACAAACATGGCTACACACATACACAAGCATGCACACAAAAAAAAACACACGCATACACAAACATGTACATGTGCACACATACACACATTTACATACACATGCATACAAGCACACACACAAATATGCACACACAAATGAACTTACCCGTATATGCATACCAATGAATGCACAAACACACACACATACACGGACACATGCACCCACATAGATACATAATTTCACAAGCACCCATACAAGTACACACACACACACACTTGCAGGCATAAACACAGCCAAACACACACACACACACATAAATGCACATAAACATGCACACACATAATCACTCAAGCACACACGTGTAGATGTAACTACTAACACACACAAACACATGCACACTTGCACACACATGCACACACATGCATAGATATCCATACATCAGAACATAAGCACAAAAACAAACACACAAATGCACGTATACATATGAACACACCCACACATAAATGCTCACACATCTACACATGCACATGGACACATACAATTAAAAAGGCAAAAATATTCATACATGTATGCACAACCACACACACACACACACACCTGTGCATTCATGCACACATGCACACCCACATGCACACACACACACATAGATGCATGCACATCCAAACATAAACACAAGCATGAATGCACACACACACACTAAAGCATACACACAACTACAAACACATGTACATGTATGTATGCATGCGCACATACACATACCGAATCATGCATATGCACAAAAATAAGTGTGCTTAGATACACACAAATGTACACACAAACACATACACATAGACACAGGCACACTTAAGTGCACACACACACACACACGTGTATACACACTTGCATAAATACCCATGCACATGTACACACACATATATATGCACTCATGAAACATATACATGTGCACACATGCTCATGAATATACATGTGCAGGCACACACACACATGCTTGTATGCATACACCTGCACGTATACATGCACACACACACAAAAACACACACCAACATACATAAACAAACAAACACGTGCAAGCAAGCACACACACACACACATAAGTATACATGTACACACACATGAAAACACATGAAAACACATGCACACACACTCATACACACATGTACAATTATAGACATATGCACATAAGCATGCACACCCACACTCACCTCCAAACACACGTAAACATGCAACACACTAAACTACAAAAATAAGTACTCACACACACACATGCATGTGCACATGCACTCATGTACACGTGCCATTACACATACACAAATGCACATGCATATGTACACACCCACACCCACACACATGCCCATACATGCACACATGCAAACACAAACACAATAACACACTCAAAAATATACACACATGCACTCATGCACAAGCATACAATCACACACATACACTCGTGTACACCAGCACATGCACAATGATGCACACACAACCATACATATGCATGTACACCCACATGCATATGCACAAACAGACACATGTGCACACACATACACAGTTGCACAAATGCCCACAAGCATACACACAAACACGTATACACATGCACATTTGCACACACACGTGTTTCTAAGCAAACACATGGACATACACACACGTGCATATCGACGCACACATGCATATGCATACACACATAGACATGCAAAGGCACACTAATATGCACACAAATTTGCACAACCATGCTTACACTTGCACAAAAATGCATGCACACACACACATGCACATACGCACTGATGTGTGCTGATGCACACACATATATACACACACATACTCAAGCATAAGCACACACATGCACATGCACATGCATGTACACACATGCATCCAAATACATGCACAAGCACACACACATGCATGCACACACACACACACAAACCTACACAAGGACACAAACACTTACACACAAGCACACACACACACATACTTGCTCACATGTATGCACAGAAATGCATATAGACACACAAACGTATGCACCCACACATGCACACAAACACACATGCATACACACACACACACACACACTCATATGCACACAAAGTCACACATGCACATGTGCATGCATGCACACACATATACACACACATATACAGGTAAATATATACATACAAACACATGCACATGCAAACACAAACATTTACATAAATGCATGCACAGATACACATGTCTGCATGCTCATACACATGCACATAAACTCATAAATGAACAAACTAATGAGCGTACACACACACATGTAAGAGCACACATATGCAAACACATGCATGCACAAACATGCACATACACACCTATGCATAACTACAAATACATACATTTTTTTTGCATGCATAGACACACATGCACACACACACACATGCGTGCACATGCACATGTAATCACATATATGTACAAGTACACGTGCCCAACAACACACTAACACACACACACACCCACAAGTATATGTGTCTCTACATGCACTAAAAAACACACACTCATGTACACACAGATACATACAGACACCCACACACACAAACAATCATGCACAAATCCATGTCTGCACATGTACAAAAAGGTACATAGGTACACACATGCATGCAATGCTCATATACACATGCACACACACATACAAACACATTCTCACATACACACATGAGCATATAATCATGCATTCACATATACACACCCACAAACTCACACACACATGCAATTACACACATACACATAATTATAGACATACACATGCATAAAGATAGACACACATACATGTACACAGCTGCACACATGCACACACCAACACATATACACACATAAGTACTCACTCAAACATGCACATTCACACACGTAAGCACATACACCACTACACAAATGCATACATAAAAACATATGTGTGTGTAGGCACATGCCTGCACATGCATAACCCCATGCACACACACTCATGCATGACACACACATGCACAAACAAGCACATGCATGCACATGCATGCATATGCATAGGCTTACACATATAAATATACACATATACACACATGCATACATGCACACAAGAACACACATAAACACATGTACAAGCATAGACACTCACACACACATACATCAGGATGGATATTTACATAGGAATGCATGCATACCCAGACACATGAGCGTGCACTCATACACGTGCAAATTGTTCAAACATGTATACACACAAAAGTACGCTCATGTGCGCACACACACATGCACACATAAATACACATGTATGCATATGTAGACACATCCACACATGTACACATGAGTATGCATATGCATAAACATAGATGCACAAACCCACACATGCATATAGGTATACATGCACAAACACAAACCCACAGTGCCCCAATAATAATGAAACCACCCACATGGACACTTACACACTCACACAGACACACACATATAAGTGCACATGTGCACTTGCACACAAATAAACACATGTACATGCATTGACACATGCAAGAACACATGCACACACACACACCAAGATGCACATACACAATTGCATGCTTGCACACTAGATGACATGCACACATGCTTGCACAATCACATGAACACATATGCATAGAGGTACACACATACACATACTCATATGCACACACACACATACACACAAACAACCAAGCACGTGCATAAACAAAAGCACCCATGCACACACATGCACATGCACATGCACCCATAAGCACATGCACAAAGATGCACTCACATTTGCATAGGAACACACTCTTGTGCACATAAGCTCACAAACATGCACACACATAGCCACACACACACATGCACAAAGATAAGACATGAATGCACACACTTACATATGCACAAACATTCATGCACACATGCACACACACATACACACAAACATACATACACGCACATGCACACAATAACACAAACACACACACATGTGCACGCACTTGCACGAATGTAGATACACAAGCGCATATGAACAAACCCACACACATACAAACACACACATGTACAAACATGTACTACACACACATGCATACATACACACACATGTACATACACACACATATACAAAATAACACAAGCACACAAACACAATCAAACATGCTTGTACACATATGCACATGCACATGCCCGCATATACAAATGCATGCACACACCCTCCACATGCAAACCCACACCAACACAAACATGCAAATGCACTCACACATACACTTTTGTACATGCATACACAAAAGTAGAAACACACACATGCTGGCAAATACACATATATGTGCATGCACACATACATGCACATTCTTATACATACACATATACATTGATGCACACCCAAACATTTATCACAAAAGAAAAAATACTCACACACACATAAAAACATGCATACACAAATCCATACACACATGCACACACACAAATACACACAACCATACATACCACAACATAGCCACATGTGGGCACACACACGCACGCATGCATACAAGCACATATGCACACATGCAATTGCACATAGACATAAAAAATGCATACACACACACATGCATACACACTCAAACACATGCATTTGCACACACACTAATGCATATGCAAATGCATACTTACGTACACACATGCACACGCATAAGCAAATGCATGTACAAAAAAATACAATCACTACCACACACACCCACACACATGTACAACATGCACACACACATACACATGTGCACACACACTTTGATGCTAACAAACTTGCAAATAGCACACACATACACACACATCCACACATGCACAGACACTTACACACATACACAAAAGTAGACACACATGCATGCACACGCATAGACAAACACATGCATAGACATACATACATGTAAACACATAATATACCACATAAGCACAAACACATATTCACACATGCACGTAACCATGCATGCACACACATATTCATACATTTATGTAGTATGCACACACAAATAGATGCATGGATGCATGTGCACTTATACTCAGACACACAGACATGCACACACACATACACACATGCTCAAATGAATAAATAAGCACACAAATGTATGCATATGCACACATGCACACAAAAAAACACTTGAACACATGCACATGCACATGCACACATACATGCATAAATGAACACATGCACATACACATACACTCACACACACACACATATGCATAGATATACACACACACACACAAACTCACACACACTTAGACATAAACACAAACACACTTGTGCATGCATACACACACAAGCATGCATGCATGCACACACACACAAGCATGCACAATCACATGCACAAAAACACACATGTATGCACACACTCACCTACAAACACATGTGCACTCCTACATACACATGCACATACATGCACACATTCATGTGCACATGCACTCATGCACACCCACACTATTACACACATCTCTTATACACATGCACACACACACACATATGTATGTACACACATAAACATAAACATACACATGCATGCACTCTCACACACACACACACTTACATAGACATGGACACATGAAACACACACATATGCATGTGCACAGGTACAATACACAAGTGCACACACATCCATACATGCATGCATGTGTGTACAAAAAACACAGAGGAACTTGCACACACATGTACAAGCTTAACCACATGCATGCACACAAAGACACATAAACTCACATGCACACATACAAATACACAAAAGCATACACGCATGTGAAAGTGCTTACACACATAGGCACATGCATAGACATGCATATGCACACACTTGCATAGCACACACATGCTAGTGCATCTCTCCACACACACACAATCAAAGGCATAGACACACATATGCACACAGGAACAAACGCACACACATGCATGCATGTACACATGTACACAAATGCACCCATACGAGCACACTTGCATGTACTGAAAAACACACACAAGCACACACACCCACAACACTACCCACCCATGCACGCATACACACTTGCACACATGCACAAAGACACACTTACACACAAACATGTACAAGTATATGCATGCACACAAATACACATCCACACACAAATGCATGCACACACATTTACATTAACGTTCACAAACATACATGCAAACACTTATAAACACACACACTGACTCACGACCTCTCACACACAAAAACACACACACATATGCTCATTCACACATGCACTCATGAACACTAGTACAAGCATGCACACATACACACACACACACAGCCCTACACACACATGCATGAATGCATGCACAAAGCCTCACAATTATGCACACCCAAATGTGCATATATATATATATATACACATGCACACATGCATACACACGTAAGAAAACATAAACACATGCATGCACACAAGCACACACACATGCAAGAACACAAATTCATGCTCACACATATGCATCCATGCATAAAACGCACACAAACACATGAACAAAACAAGCACATGTACTCACACAAATATAAACATGTGCTACAAAAACATGCACATACACCAACACACATGCAAAAAATAGAGGCACGCATATATGTGTACATGCACACACATATGTAAATGCTTGCTCACACATGTGCAAATGCATGCTCACACATGTGCAAATGCATGCATAAACATGCATACACAAACATAGACAAATGCATATACACATATAAGCATACACACACATGTACATGCATGCATACTCACTCACACTCAAACAAGTGTATATGCACACACACACATACACACACACACACACATACACTAACATGCCCAAAAATGCACACACATACACCCATACACATATGTACACATTGAAACATGCACATAAGAAAAAAACATGCACACACACGCACAAGTACATGCATGCACAGATATGCACATGCACATGCATAGGAATGCATATGCACATGTAAACATTCTCATGCACACACACTCACATGCATGCATATGCACATACATGCATTTAGACATACACACACATGCATATGCACAAACACCTAAACTCAGACAAATGCACCTATAAATGAACCTATGCATAATTGCACATAAGCACGCACATGTGCACACCCTAATACATTGACAAACACACACACACACATATATATATATATATATATATATATATATATATATATATATATATATATATATATATATATATATATATATATATATATATATATATATATATATATATATATATATGCATGCCATACAAGCATTCATCTGCTCACATATACACCCACAACCAGATTCTCACATACCCTAACACACATGCACACAAGCACACACAGTACACACACACACACAAACATGCACATGTCCACTCATACACACATAAATACATGCACAAACAAATGTGAACATGCACATATACATACTTGCACACAGTCACACCCACCCAAGCACATGCATTCGCATGGATGAATATGCCTGCATGCACGTATGCACATATTCACAAATGCTTGCACACACATGAATCCACATGCATAGAAACACATAAGTACATAAGTATACACACAACCACACCAACATGAACACACACTTATGCTCACAAACATATTCACATGAACACACACTCAAACATATGCAGACACAAATGCAAATGCTCACACACACATGCCCATGCTCACGATGCACACAAAGGTACACACATGCACAAAAGAAATTGCATGCACACACAAATGCACATTCACAAAAATACACATGTACATACAACCTCAAAATGCATGCACACACATGGAAATGCTCACAAAAGTACATACAAAAATGCACATGCACATACATACACATAAATGCAAACACAAACACACACATAAGCAAACATGCACACACACATGCATGCATGCACATATGCCTGTATGCATGCATGCACAAGCCCACATACACACACACATAAAAAAAATGTGCACAGGTAGAAACACTCACACATGCACATACACAAACATGTTTGCACACACCAACATATAGGCACGCATGTAGCCATGCTGACAAATGCACCCGCACTACACACATGCACACATTAATTCACACGGCCAAGCACACACACATGCTCACGGACACACATATGCACACACATGTATGAACACATACACACACACACACGTACATTGACACACATGCACACGTGCAAATACACACACACATAGATACACACAAATGCAAACACATGTACACACATGCACACTCACACATGCAAGTACACACACATGCACAATCTCGTAATTAGACATGCACACATGAACACACACACAAACACACAAATATGTTAACTCTCTCATGCATTCACACACACACATTTGCCTATGTGCACATGCATAAACATACAATCACACACAACTACACACACATAAACACCTACACGCATTAATAGACACATGCACTCACACAAACTCATAGGTACATGTGAACCTTCACACACACACACACACACACGTTTATGGGAACACATGCCCATGCACACATGCACACATACACATGCCCCCACATAGTCAAATATACAAACATGCACACAAGCACACAAGAACATATGCACATGCACACATAAGCAAACCCACACATATACATAAACATGCACATACATATGCATGCACAAACATATACGTATGCACATGGACATACACATGCGTAAACACACACATGCACACACAAATGCATACACACGCATCCATGCAAACACACATGCATCGACACACAAGCAGACCTACACACATGAACATGCATATATGCACTGCATTTACACATACACACGCTTATGCATGCATACACATGCATATGTAAACACACAACCACACCCACAAACCAGCATACACATCCACACAAAAGTGCACACAACCATGAACACACTTATGCATAGACACACATGTACGCAAACACTGGTATGTACACAAACATACATACACGTACACACACATACACACACACATGCAAGCATGCACACAAGCACAACATGCAAATATGCATGAACCCACATGCATGCAGATAAGAAGACACATGTACACATGTGCACACACACACATACACACATGTACATACACACACACACATGCACAAATGCATATGCACTCAAACATGTATGCACACATAATAAACTTACCCATGCACATACAAGGACATGCACATGCACACAAATGCACATGCATGTATGCACAAGCACATGTACACACACCAACATGCATAGCTACAAGCACACACACCTGCACACACAAATGATTACACAGTTGCACACATATGCACACACACATGCACACACAAGCATGCACAAACACATGACTACATACACATATGCACACACTCCCAAACACATAAATAAACAAATACACAAACATACATGCATATGCACAGATTTACATGCTTGCATGTATACATAGACTTATAAACATGCTCACACATACACACACCTGCATGTAAATACACACACACACATAGAAGCACACATACATACACATGCACACTTGCACACATACACAAACAAGCCCACATAAACATGTAAGTACACACACACACATACATACACATGCACACTCATGCACACATGGGCACACACACCTGCACAAGTATGCATGCACACTTGCATGCTTAGAAGTACACACACATGATTATACATGCACAAACAAATGCACATGCACCCACATACACACAGGCAGTTGCATACACATAGGTGGACACTTCAGCACACACGCACCTTCTCACACGCACATCCAAAAAAAATAAAGAAATGCAAACACACACACACATGCACATGCAACAAATACACAAGCACAAACACACACATAAATGCATTAGGACATGCACACACATAAATGCACACTCACACATGCACACATGCATATGCATACGTGCATGCATATACACATGTGTGAACATAGACTCACATTCACATACATATAGACATGCGCTCATAAGCATATGCAATCACACACATGCACACCCACATACACATGTGCAAGCACACCCACCCACCCACATGGTTAAACACATGGGCCTATAGGCACACAAACAAATACACACATGCACGCATGCATACGTGGTTAAGATACACAGTCACATGCAAGCACAAGCACATACACATGCACACACACATGCTTACACAAGTGCATACACATGCACATGTACACACACACATACACACAAAATCAAACAATGCATCCACCTGCATACATAAACACATGCACACCCACATGCACACACAAAGCAATGATCACACATGCACATAGAAGCATGCATACATAGGCATGCACACACACACCTGCACATGCACATGTACACACATACACAACCAAACGTGCACAAACAACCACAACCACATAGGCACAAGCACATATACAAACACATATACATTTGCATGTGCTCAAAAACACACATGTATGCATGTACACAAGCACACACCTACACACAAACATACATATGTAGAAACACACTGAACCACTCACAAATACACACACGTTCAAACATATAAACACATGCACATGCACACACAAACACAAGAATAATTGAACACATACACAAGCATGTGCACACACTAACATATGCACACCACACATGCACCCATACACAAATGCCCATGCACACATGCATAAAACTATGCACACACACATACATGTAAATGCACACACACACATGCATGCAGTAACACATAAACACACATGCACAGGCACACAGACATGAACACACACACATAGATGCAGACGCACAATGACATAAAATCACACTTGCATATATGCACAAACACATAGATATGGACGTAGACATGCTCGCACTCACACACATGTGTAAATGTACACACACATGTGCACATGTGCATACACACATGCACGCACACACACACAAAATCGTGCACACATACATGCACATGCAAATATGAACACATTATCACATGCACATACCCACACACTCAAATGTGTTTGCATGCATGCACACATGCACTTGCACACATATTAACACAACCCACTCTAACACACACATACAGAGACACACACGTACATAAACACACATACACATGCCTACACAAATGCACACACAAGTAGACACACACATAGATGCACGAACATGCATAGTGATACACACACTTGCACACATGGAATCACACACTTGCAACCATAAACTCACACAAGTATACACACTCACACACAAACAGTCATGACCACCTACACATATGCACAAGTACACACTCATATATGCACAAAAAAGCTAACATGCACAAATGCACACACTCACACACTTATATGCACACAATCGTGCAGTTATGAACAGACATAGACATGCACATACAAACAAATATAAACACATGCATGCATGGATGCAAAATACATACACAAATTTAGTCACAAAAAGCAAGTGCAAACACACAAGTACACATGTGTATACAAACACATGTACACACACTCAAGCACATGTACACAAATTCTCACATGCACACATGTAAACAAACACACACAAACATACAATAACATGCACATGCTTAGAAATGCATAAACATGCAAACATCCCCACACTCTTGCCCACATACATACAAACACACACATGCATGCACTTACTCACTTGCACAAATAAAAACACTCATGGACAAACACACATATGCATACATACACATGTGTACACAACTACACACATAGTCATACACACACAACCATGCAAGCACACACCTACAGCACACACAAAGATGCTTGCACACACACACATCCACATATGCACACATAGGAGCACACTCACATGTACACCCACATATGAACACATGCACATGCAAACATACGTGCACACCCACATGCACTCACACACATGACTACACCCACACACACACACATGCACATGCACATCCCCACACACACATACAAATAAACATGCATGCATACACATATGTACACACACATAAATGCACTAATGCATACACACACATAAGCACATTAACACAAATGCACATACCCATGCACACATGTAAACTGATGCATATGCACATGCATGCACACTCATATACACACACTTACACACAAAATAAAAGCACACACACACAAATGTATAAACAAATGTAGGTACACACACATGCTTGAAAACACATACACACACAAATGAGCATACATGCATGCAAGCAAGCACAATAACACCTACACACATGCATGCAAACAAGCTTACAAACATATGTATATGCAAACATGCACAAATGCAACCATGCACACACCCATGAACAAACACATGCTTATAACCACATAAACACAAAAACACACACAAAGATAAACACACACATGCCTACACACACATACACGAGCATACATGCACATGCGTAGGTACACACTGACACAAACACTCATGCCTTTTCACACACACACATGCATACACACAAATAGAGACATATGTGCACACACATGCACACATGCATGTATGTATGCTCATGTACATGCAAATATGCACATACACATGCATACACATGGAAGCACACATGCCTATATACATGCACACAATCAAACATTTATGCACACACATGTGCAAAAAAACATGCACACCTATGCAGGCACACACATGTACACATGTACACATGCACACACGCACACACACACACACTTACATGTACATTCAATGAAACCACACATGGATAGACATAAGCACAAGCATGCACACATACACACATGAATGTACACATAATCATATTCACACCAACACAAATGCATGTGTTCTCATGTACATGCACGCACACACACACACACGAACATGCACATGCACAAGCACGTACACACATACACATGTATTTGCATATACACACATGTATTTGCATATACACACATATATACTTGCACACACACACACACATACATACACTAACACACATACACACACACAAACTCACGAACATGCACACTCACACCATCTCACACATATGAACAAATAAATTAACACATGCATGCATGCACAAACACACACATATACAAACACACATTCACAAACACATGCACAAACAAAAGACAAATGCACACATTTACATACAGGAGCATATGCCCAAATGTACACATGTGTACATACACACACTAGTGCACACACATATATACACACACACATATAAATGCATATACACAAATACACAAGCACAAACACACAAACAATTGCATATACATGCATGAAGATGTACTCACACACACACACACATGCACATGTGGACCATACACAGACAAATAAATATAGAAACACACATATGCACACACACAAGCACACATGTACCCACAAAAATATATAAGCACACACACTCACAAACTCAAATGCACAAGCACACACACTCACACATGCATGAATGCACCCATACACACACAAATAAATACTAAAAAGTACCACATGCATAACAATGCACATTCACACCAACATGCACCCACACACAAATAGAATAATGCAAGCAAGCACACATGCACATGCACATGTGCATGCCAATACCTATGCACACACATAAATAAACATTCAGACACCCACATATGCAGACATGCACACAAGCACAAGTGTGCAAACACATATACTCATGCAAGCACATACACACACAAGCACATTCATACACACACTCACACATGCACATACATGCCACTCACACACAAACACACACACACACAGATGCAAACATGCACACACACACACACACACCTACATAGAAACATGAACATGTGCACTCACACAAACATGCACACACACACACACACATACATGCACACAAGGAAACATTTACACATGTTCATTGACACACGCAAACATAAGAGCACAAACATTTGCACACTCTTATACAAATATGCATGCACAAAAGCATAGATGTGCATGCACACACGAAGACACACACACATGCTCAACCACACACACCAACATAAGCACATGCATGAACACAAACATGTAACGTGTATGCACCCATACACACACATGCACACAAACACACATACACATATTGTTCCCACAAGCATGCAAACGCATGCTGACATGCACAAATACATAACGTAAACACACACACATGCACACACAATAAATACACAAACACACTTGCACACACACACAACCACATGAAAGAACATGTATGCATCTGAAAACACACACATGCACGCAAGCATACATACATACATACACATGTGAACACATGCACACATGCACAAAAACACATAAATACATACATTCACACAATTGTGTGCACATATGTAGGCACACACACACAAATACACATGCACTCACAAATGGATACACGTAACCACAACATACACACTTGCATAAAAACCTGTGGACACACACACATACAAGCATAAGCACACAAGAACACACATGCACATAAACACATGGATACACACTTATGCACAAATACATAGACATACATAAATGCATGCACAAACACTCACACAAATAAGCTTACACACGAACATGTAAACATGCTTCTAGAAACTAACATGTACGCATACACGTACACACAAAAGTACATGAATAGAAATACATGAATGCACATGCACATGCATACATTTGCTCACACACGGACAGACACCCAGATAGACTCATGCCAATGCATACACACATGCATGTGCATATACACTTGCACACACATAAGCAAAAACCCAACCATACATGCAAAACCATGCACACATGCATACACACAAACACAAATGCGCACACACACACACATCAACACACATGCACACTCACAAGTATGCATGCACATACAAAAAAATACGCATGCATACACACATTCACATGTCCATGCACACACACAAGTGCACATGCATCTTTATCAAGAGACACGTGTGTGCACACACACATATTCATGAATGCACAGACATGCACACATAGACACACATGCATACACATGTGCACATGCACACACACACACAAATGCATCAAAAGCATGCACACACACACACACAAACACTCATGCATGCACACATGCACACACATGCATGTGTACCTATGTAGACACATGCATACATGAGCAAGTACTGATGCACAGACACTACACACAAGCACATGCATATGCACACGTATGTATGATCACTTGCACACACACACATTCATGGACAAATGCACATACACATGCACATTAATGAACATGCACACTCATGCCCACATGCACACATAACCACACATAACCTCCCATACATGCATACACAAACACGTGCACACGCACATCGACATACATGCATACACATACAAGAACAAACACACACATAGACAATCTTGAATACATGCACCATTGCAAAAACACACACACACACACACTTATCCACTCACATGATCGCACACACACATGCAAGCATATGCACATTGTTGCAAATACAAATGCACAAACACAAAGATGTAAGCATGCACACACATACATATGCAAACACACTCATACACAAGTGCCCACATCATATAGGCACACACACATGCAAACCCACACCTACACATACTCTTATATGCACACACATGTAGACATGCACATAGTGTATGCAAAAGCATGCACACACCACATGCATACACACACATACACACATAAGCACACATACACACACATGCCCATATAAACACACGTGCACATGCACACACAAAAAATACATGCAGAAACCAACACACATGCACACACTCAAATGCATGGTTGCTTCTATGCACATCATGCACACATTTATGTACTTACCCACACACACACACAAATAAGAATACATATGCACATATGTATGCACACACATTTACACCCACACATACCCATACATAGATGCCCCCACACACACACCCACACACATAGATAGTCAAAATGCATACACATAAGCTCGTACATACATACATAAAAGTCTGCATGCATACACACATGTCAACAGACACATTCACATGCACACAAATAAGTACACATGCACATTCGAACACACAACAAAACATATGTATAGAAACACAAACTTGCACACATGTACACACATGAACACACATGAACACACACACACACACATGCATACAAATGCACACACATGTGCACAAACACACAGACCTACACAAACAAACACACATACACATACACGTACACACACACATGCACTTGCATACACCCATGCGCACACATGCATGCACACAAAAAAGACATGCATAGAAACACACCCACCAATGCATTTACACACATGCACACACATATAGAAATGCATGCACACACATATTCACATAAGCATGCATGCACACCTACACACACAACCAAAGACACACATACATGTAAACGCACACATTCATGCACTCGTGCATGCACACATACACACACATACCCACGCATACAATCATACACATATGCACAAGCATGCACACATGTACTCACACCTCCGACACACTCACATGCAAAAAGACTAACACATATAAAAACACACACACACATAATCATACACACACATAAGCATGAACACACATATGTACAAGCACACACATGCACATGTGCATGCATACACAGACATTTACTCATGCATTCACAAACACACATGCATGCATTAGTACACATGCACACATGCACATATGCATGAGTGCATACATACATAGACACACACACACGTGCATACATACATGTATACACACAGATGCACACATAGGCACTCAATATGTAACACATGTGCAGACACCCACACATATAGATGCACATGTACATGCACATGCACACACACGACATGCAGAAAACATGCAGATGCACCCATTTGTAGACACACAAACACTCACACATATTAACCAACACACACAAATGTGCTCACGTGCACTCACAAATGCACATACATAATCATGCACACACACATACATGAACACACTAACACCCACACAACCATACACACAAACACACACACACACACATGCATCCAAACACCCACACACGTGTGCACATGCACAAGCACATAGACACACAAACATATGTAAGAGCACATACATAGACATACGCATACACTCATATACACAAACATGCACACACAAACACACACATGCAAACCTACACATATGTAGGCACACACATACATACAAATGCACACATGCATACACATGTAGATAGATGCACACACATGCATGTGCTTTGCAATACATGCACATATGCACACACAGTTAGACAAACTCACACACACATGCAAACACACAAAAGCACATGTAGACACAAGAAGACATACGTGCTCATGCATGCATGAACACACACACATGAACATATGCACATCACACACAAACATGCACACAAATGTGCTCGCACACACAGACACATGCATGCATATGCACACTCACACTTCCACACACACAAACACACACACATGCATATATCTACATGCACATTCACACAAACATATTTGCACACAAACCTACACACACAGCCACACATTCATGCACACACATGCACAAATGTACACGAATAGATGCACACTAATAAACACATGAACAAATACACACACACAAACACAACCACATGCTTGCACATGCACACATGCATAGGCATACAAATGGCCATTCACACACAAACATGCATAAAACATATGTACACATGCACTCATAAGGACAAACATGAAAGACTACACATAAAAATGAAAAAAATGCAAAAAAATACAAACCTACACACTTGCACACACACTTGCACACAAACATAATCACACATGTGAACACACACAAACACATGCATACATGCATACAAATGAACAAAAATATACATAGACATGAACAAGCACACACACACACACACACTATTTGCTTACACAAACAAATTCACATATACACAAATGTGCATGCACATGCTTGTACACTTAAGGACACGTATGCAAAAACACAGGTACACACACATGCAGACACACACACACACACATAGATATATATATATATATATATATATATATATATATATATATATATATATATATATATATATATATATATATATATATATATATATATATGAGTACCTTAACCCATGGATGTGCATGCATAAACATACATGGACTCCTATACACAGACACACATACATGCACTCACATGCACACATGCACCCAAGCATAAATAAATATACAATCACTCAAGCATAAATACACATACAGATAAACACATGTATGCTAGCACATGTATACACAACATACACTTACCCACCCATACACACACATGCATGCACACACATGCTTGCACACTCACCTGGTAAACACATGCATGCACCCACACATGCACATACACAAGACACATGCACACACTAGTGCACACGTGCACACATACACACATGCTTAGTCAGGCACACACACACAAACATGCATGCATACACATGCAAAAACATGTACAAAAATGCAAAAACATGCACACAAACAAACACAAGACACATATTTACATAAGCACATGTAGACAAACACACGTGCCCATATGCACACTCAAAAAACATGCATGCACAAACACATAAACACATTCACACACATGCACACACTCACATGCATACTAACACACACGAATGTCCAAGAACAAGCACACACACATTCACTCACATGCAAGAGCACAAACACACACACGTGCATATACACAAACTCACAAACATGTACAAAAATAAGCTCATAAATATTCATGCACATGTACACACACACACACACATACTCATACACATCCCTCACACAAACTTGCACACACGCACACACATACACATGGACACATGCACACAAACACATGCATACACACAATCACCCAAACACACACGTATGCACACTTATCACACATAATCACAAGCATGAATATGTATGCATGCACAAATACACACATGCAAGCAAACATACATGTGCAAGCATAAACAAGTACAAATGCATACATGCACAAGTATAAACATACATAAATACGTAACAACACATGTACACGTGCACAAACATGCATACAATCGTGTGCACACAAAAAGCTACATACAAACACAAAGGCATGCACACACACGCACAAACACGTGCACACACAAACATACAAACATGCACACACAAGCATGCATGCACATGCACATGCACCCATGACCATGCATACACAAACATACACATACAGACGATTCCACAGACACTCGTGTGCATGCACGCACTCATATATGCATGTATGCAGACACAAGCACACATACACACACATGCATACACATGCGCATTCACTCACACACACATGCAAGAAAATGTCACAACCATGCACACACATCCACACTCACACACACACATGCACAAACATGCACATGTACTTTGGCACACATAAGCATGTATCTATGCACACAATTAGAAATGCACATGCAAATGCATACTCACACACAAGCATGTACACACACATGCATAATCACATGCACACACTCACACACATACACATTAGTTAGTAGACACACACATACAAGCAAACACACACACACACTATCACATGCACGCACACATATACACACAAATGCATGCACATACACACAATCTTGCAAACTTGTGCACACACAAACACAAACACACACACATACATACATCACACATATGCACTAATATTCATGCATACACACATGAATAAATACACACACATGTACACTCTCGCATACAAACCTTAATGCACAATAACACACACATGAACACATGTCTGGATGCACACATAGATGCAAATACACATGCACAAACACAAAGATGTAGGCATGTATACACATACTGAAGCACACACACTCATACACACATGCATGCATGCTCACTTAGGCATACACACATGCTCATATAAACACACATGCATGCACACCCACATCCACACACACTCTTAAATGTGCACACATGCTGTCATGTAGATAGTATTCACACATAAATATCTATATGTGCACACACACACACAAACACACAAACAAACACACATACCCATGCATATGCATATAGATAAAGAAACACACACACACACACACACATAGACATGCACACAAGCACATGCATGTCATGCACATAGGCATGCAAGCACACATACACACACACACACAAAAGAACACACATGGACACACATAAATAGACCCACACAATGATGTGCACACACACACCCACACTGATAGTCACTTGAATGCATATAAGCATGCATATGCATACATACATATAAGTGTGTGCACACACACACATGCAAACATAAACACTAGTATGCACATTTTCACACACATACACATGCATGCATATGTATAGACGTGCATATGCATGCAGACATGCACACATGCACACACATGCACACACATGTACACAATTGAACACATAAGCACACACATGTATAGATACATACACATATGCACAAACACATACACACATAGATGATTAGACACATGCACACACATGTGAACATACACACACACACAAATAAACTTACACAACCACACACAGACATACATGCACATAAACATACACTTGCAAACACCCATGTACACATGCATACATGGGTGTAAACAAAAACACATACACACACACACCCATGCATACACTCATGCATACACACACACACATTCACACATGTGCAAATATGCATGCACACATGCACAAATACATAAACATGCGCACAAACATTTGCACATATACATACAAACAAGCACACACGTGCATTCACACAAGCACACATGAACACACATATTCACATGCACAAAAACTAACACAAGAAAATGCATAAACCTATACACACACATTTACATGAACACAAATATCCACAAACACACACACATATGTAGGCATGTATGAATGTACAAATACACACATGCATGCATTAGTACAAAGGCACACATGCATGCATACAAGCATGCACACACTTGTGCACACATATATGCACACACATACATATGTGCATACATGCAAACCCTCATACACAATACACACACACACATGTAACACATATGTATATGCACATGCACACTCACACATGCAGACACATGAATAGTCATACATATGCACATGTACACATTCATAGACACACAAACACACACACACACAGATATGTGTTGTCGTGCACCCACAAATGCACACCCACATGCATGCACTCATCACACACACATGCACATGTACAAACACCTCACAAATCCACACATACAAACACACACACTCACTCATATGTACCCAAACACACACATGTGCAGTTGTGTACAAGCATATTGACACACAAATTTCTGTAAGAGCACACACACATGTATACACATACACCCACAAACACACACACACATGCACAACCAAGCATATACATACATGTAGACACACATAACCAAAAACATAAGCATACATTTGCACATAGATACATACACACATAAGCACATGCACATGTATAGCAACACACACACATATGCACACATAGATAAATAAACTCTCACACATAAGAATACCTGAATACACATGTGCATACATAAGTACACACAGGCAAACTCACTTAAACACATGCACACATAAATTCATGCACACATGCACATGCACACACACACACACATGCACTTGCAAATACACACAGCACACACAAACATGCACATATATATGCTCACACACATTGACACATGCACACTTATGCACACTCACGCTTCCACATACACACAATCACACATATGTGTGTGAGAGCATATGTGCACGTGTGCATAGACACATACACACATGAACATCTGTACACAAGCTCTCACACACACAAGCCACACACTCACACATGCACATGCACTCACACACACACACACAAATGCATGCACACTTGCACCCATGCACACAAACAAGCCGACACAAAATGGCCCTCACAAATATACTGACACACATCCATACACACAAGCACATGCACAAATGTTTCCATTCACACACACGTGCCCACACAAATCACACATACCCACACGTCCACACAAAAAGTCATGTATTGTATAAGCAAATGCAAACCTATATATGCTCATACTCATCCACATGCACACGAAGGCTTGCACACACACACAACCACACATGTGCACACTCACACACACGTGCACACATGCACACACATAGTGCATTCACACAATAACACATGCACATATTTACATTGGCACATACACACACATATATACACAAACATAGGTACACATATATACACACACATATATGCATATATGTACAAACCTGTTGATGTACATACATAAACACATGCAGGCCCATACACACAGACACATAAATAGACACTTGCACAAACACATATGTGCATATACTCTCAAGCCAAATACACATATAGGCACACAAAGGCATGCTTGCACATGCATACACACATACACACATACACACACGCACACAAATGTATATGTATACATGCTTCAACAATCCCCTAGCATGCACATGCATGCACCCACACATGCACACATACAAGATAAATGTGTAGATGGGTGCACACACATGCACACATACAAGACAAACATGCACATAGATGTGCACAAATGCTAACACTTGCACAAAAAAGTTCATTCACAAATGCAGAAACAAACACACACACACTGACACAAAAGACACACATGCACACAACTACACACACGCACATATACACACTTGCATAAACTCGAGCATGCAAACAAACATGCATGCACACAGATGTACATGCATGTGCTAGCACAAGCATGCATGCATTCACTCATGCACTTAAGCATAGGAATACACATATGCACAAACAAATATGAACACACACATAGGAACACAGATATACCCACACTCATGCACATGACCACACATGAACAAGAATGCACACATGCACATGCATGCACACACAGTGACCTCCCCTCACACACATAGATGTGCATATGCAACTAGACACACAAACACACAAAGACATGCATAGACACACACACATGCATAAAAACACATAGAGGCATGGACACACACACAAATAAACATAGATACAACCATAGTGATACATGCATAAACACACAAACAAACACACACAAACATAGGCACATGCACATGCACCAATTTGCACATATGTAAATACACTTGTGCACACGTGCACACACTTGCACATACATGTGCACACATGCTCCCATACACACCCACATTTGCACATGCATATACACGTAGAGAAACATAGGCAAACATTCATGTACTCACTGAAACACATGCATAAATGCACAAATGCACACACACACACATTCACATATGCACCCATGCTCACAAACACACATATACACATGCACAAAAAACATGCACATACACACAAATGTACAAGCACTCACACCTGCACCCATGCACACAAACACACACATATACACATGCACAAAAATACATGCACATACACACAAATGTACAAGCACTCACACCTGCACCCACACACTAACAAAGAAACACAAGCACAAATATAATCACATACATAAAACTCACACATGCACACACATACACACATGTATGATTATTAAAACATAAGCACAAACATGCACACACTCACACACACACACACACACTTGCTCAAACACACACATATGCACATAAGAATGCACACACATACATGAACACATGCACACACACACACATGCATCCATTAGCATGTACAAGAACACACAGACATGCACATGAGCACACACAAATGCAAACATATGCACACTCACAAACACGCATGCACATACACACACATATGCACACATGTAGACAAACATGTATAATTGCACATTTGAACATGCACACATGCATACACACATGAACACTCACACACATGTGCTCACCTATATGCACAAATAGACGCATGTACAGATACATAAACATGCAAATACAAACATGCACTTGTGCACACCCAGAGCAGAAAGATCCACACACATGAATAGTAAAAAAACACACATGCACCCACACACACATAAATGCACATGAACGTACGCACACACAAATAAACGTATACTGGTGCATACATTCATGCACACACATGCATACACATACACACACACTCTCACATGCAAACCCACATGCACATGCACACACATGCAAACCCACATATATGCACAAACATGCACACATATGTATGCATGAACATATGCAATGCACATAGATACACACATGCCCAAACAACCACAAAGGAATAAACATATAAATGGACAAAGTCACACATGTAAACACACATATAAGGGCACACATAGACATACACACACAAGCATAAATACACATGCTCATGCAGACACACATGAATAAGCATGTATGCACACAAATAAGCACACACACACACACACACGTGCACAAAAACATAGACACACAACCACACACAACCACAAGCAGACACAAATACACACAAACACACATAAGTACACACATACACACACTCATAATACATACACAAACACACTTGCACATAGAAAGACACATAAATGTACATCTACATGCAAACACACACACTTGCATAAACAAATAAACATACACTTGCTTACATAAACACATACACGCACATGCAAACATGCACACACACACATGGGCACAATGTCATGCATAGAAACACAAACAAACACACTCATGCACATACTAGCGCATACACACGAACACATGCATGCATGTCTACACATGTGAACACACACACTAGCACAAATATTCATGTACACACATGCACGCACACACTCACACAAGTTTAAACGAATGCATGTATATGTGAGCATACACATGCACACCCACACACATACACTACACCACACTCACAAACCCATATACACACAAAAACATGCACAAAAAGCGCACACACCAATACACACATCCACACACACACACACATGATCACAAGCATGCACACAAACATACGCACATGTACAAGCACATACACACCCATGTAAGCTTTCAAACACATACAATATGCACAAATGCACAAACCCATATACACACAGATAAGTAGACACTCACATACACACATGTACACACATGTAAAGACATGGACAAATGAACACATACACATGCACAAGCACACAAACATGCACACACACACTCGCACACCAATTGACAAGTGCACACATATATGCATTTGTAGATACACACACACATAAACAAGAATATGCAAACATGTGCATGCACACATAGACATGCACACAAGCACAAATAGAAACAGATACACTAACACACCTAAACACACTAATGCATACACACACACAAACACACATGCACATGCAGTTACACACATGCATGTACGCATGCACATACACACTCATATGCACACACACCCACATGTGCGTGTGCACACAGACACCACACACACGTACACACACACATTCATGCCCATGCACATAGACACACACATACATATACACACATGCACACACATGAACTCACACACACATACACATACACATGCACCAATCTACTCACACATGCACAAATATAAACAAACACATGCATGCATACTCACACACATACACAAGCATGCACACATACACATAGATGCACACACACCAAGACATAGTCACTCTCATGCACACACACATAAACATATATACACATACACTTAACTATACAAACACATACACACATATGCACATACACATACACACATGCATGCATGCTCACACACATGCAACCATGCACTCAGATGCATACATGTGCAAAAACACATGCATGCACACACACATATACACATGCTTGTACATGATTGCATACACATACACACATACATGCACACACAAACATGCAGGCACACTTTCTCACACATACAAAAACACAAAGACACTTACACACAAATACATATTAATACACATGCACATATATATGTATAGATATAGACACCAAAACACAAACAAAAATATACATGCACACACACACATAAGCACACATACAGACACACATGTACAAACACATCGACACATTGTCATAACATAATTTCTCATATACACACACACAGGAATGCACACACACATGCAGACACACAAACATGCTCACACACATACAAGTACAAACTCATATATAAACATACACGACCAAACAAACGCATGTAAGCACACACTCTCTCTCTCATGACCATCCAATCACAAGAACATGAATAGACCTATAGAAACATGTGTGCACAAATAAATGCATGAAATCACAAAAATTTATGCATGCACATGCTCACATGCATAAACACACAAACATGCACGTATATGCACATGGACACATGCTCGCAAACCCATGCACACATACGCAAAAGCACATACACATGTGTACTTATGAACACATGTGCATAATGACACATAAATGCATAAAGACAAGCACATGTGCCAATGCACAAACATATGCATATGTACACACACACACATATGCGCATGCATAGAAAAAACACATGCATGCACACCCACATGTGCACACACACATGCACAAGCACATGCATACACACATACACACAAATTTATAAGAAAAGACATGCCTGGGCACCCATATGCACAATCATGCACACAAGCACACATGCATGCACATACACAAACATTCACATATGTAATGCATACATAAGAGACAAACACACCCACATATACACATACATACATTAAATGCACACCCCTACACACAAACTCACACACATGAAAAAACATGCAAATACACTAACATAAACATGCACACACAATAAACATATGTATAAATAAGCATACAATCAAACATGCAAATGCATACACACACAAATGCATATGCATACATGCATGTGCACACACACATGCACATATGCATACATGCACGTGCACACACACATGCACACAAAAATATAAAAAACACATGCATAAAAATGTGCACACGCATGCATACACATAAGTACAAACATGCACATTAACATACACACACACCCATACACATGCACTGATGCATACCAATGCAGACACACAAAAGAATATACACACAACCACACAACACATGAACACACACACACCCATGCACAACCACACATGCACATGATTACAAACATGCACACATAGCCACATACACACACATGCATGCACACACACACACTCACATACACACACACAACTACACATGCAGACAAACACAATAATGCACACACAAAGACACAAAGGCACACAAAAACTCAAACACATGCATGCACATGAACAAACATGTGCATTTGAACACATGAATATGCTTACACACATACACATGCACATACATGCACACACATGCACACACATGTACACACATACTCATAAACACACATGCACAGACCCACACACTAGTATAAGCACAAATGCACATAAACATATGCACTCATATGCATAAAAACTCATACAAATGCACATACACACACACACATAAGCAAGTGCACTCACACATACACAA
>JAIUJO010001229.1:172500-175737 GCA_023846275.1 Vanilla planifolia | reverse complement strand
GAACAAGAAGAAGAACAAGTCAATATAGAAAAAGAAAAAGATGATAAAGAAGCAGAAGAAGAAGAAGAAGAAGAAGAAGAAGAAGAAGGGAAGGAAGAAGAAGAAGAAAAAGAGAAGGAAGAAGAAGATGATTATGATGAGAGAAAGACGATGAAGAAGAAGAAGAAGCTAACAAAGAAGGAAAAGAAGAAGATGATGAAGAAGAAGAAGAAGGTCTTTGAAGAAGAAGAAGAAGAAGAAGAGAAAGAAGAAGTAGATGAAGGAGAAGAAGAAAAGAAGAATAAGAAAAATAAGAAGATGAAGAAGAAGAACAAGAAGAAGGACATGTAAAAGAAGACAAAGAAGAAGAAGAAGAAGAAGAAGAAGGAGAAGGACAAGAAGAAGAAGGACATTAAAAAGAAGTAGAAAAGAAGAAGAAGAAGAAGAAGAAGAAGACGAAAAAGTAGAATAAGAGGAAGAAGAAAAAGACGAAGAAGGAGGAAAGAAGAAGTAGAAGAAGAAGAACAAGCAAAAGAAGAAAAAAAGATGAAGAGGAAGATCAAGAAGAAGAAGAAGAAGTCAAAGAAGAAGAAGAAGAAGAAAAAGAAGAAGAAGAAGAAAAGAAGTAGAAGAAGAAGAACTAGAAAGAGAAGATCAAGAAGAAAATGAAGAAGAAGAAGAAGAAGAAGAAGAAGAAGAAGAAGAAGATGACAAAGAAGAGAAGGAAGAAGAAGAAGAAAAAGAAGAAGAAGAAGAAGAAGAAGAAGAAGATGAAGATGATAAAGAAGAAGAAGAAGAAGAAGTAGTAGAAGATGAAGATAACGCAGAAAAAGAAGAATAGCAAGGTGAAGAAGAAGAAGCGAAGAAGGAGAAGAAGAATAAGAAGAAGAAGAAGAAGAAGAAGAAGAAGAAGAAGATGAAGAAGAAGAAGAAGAGGGAGAAGAGGAAGAAGAAAATGATGATGAAGAAGAAGAAGGAAAAGAAGAAGAAAAAGAAGAAGGAAAAGAAGAAGAAGAAGAAGAAGAAGAAGAAGACGATGAAGATGAAGATGATGAAGAAGAAGAAATAAGAGAAGAAGAAGAAGAAGAAGAAGAAGTAGAAGAAGATGAAGAAGAAGAAGAAGAAGAAGAAGGAGAAGAAGAAGAAGTAGTAGAAGAAGAAGATAAAGCACCAGATGAAGAAGAAGAATAAGAAGAGGAGGAGGAGGAGAAGAAGAAGAAGAAAATGAAATGAAGAAGAACAAGAAAAGGGAGAAGAAGAAGTGGATAGAGAAGAAGACTAATAAGAAGAAGAAGATGGGGGGAGAAGAAGGAGATGAAGAAGAAGTAGAAGAAGAGAAAGAAGAAGATGTAGAAGAAGGAGAAGAAGAAGAAGAAGAAAAATATTATCATGAAGAAGAGGAAGAAGAACAACAAGAAGGAGAAGAAGAAGAAGAAGAAAAAGAAGTAGAAGTAGAAGAAGGAGAAGAAGAAGAAGAAGAAGAAAAAGAAGAAAAAAGAAGTAGAAGAAGATGAAAATCAAGAAGAACAGCAGAAGAAGAAGAAGGAGAAGTGGAAGGAAAACAAGAAGAAGAAGAAGAAGAAGAAGAAGAAGAAGAAGAAGAAGAAAAAGAAGAAGAAGAAGAAGAAGAAGAAGAGGAAGAAGATGAAGAAGACGGAGAAGAAGAAGAAGAAGAAGAAGAAGAAAAAGAAGAAGAAGAAGGAGAAGAGGAAGGAGAAGAAGAGGTTGTAGAAGAAGAGAAAATCAAGGAAGAAGAAGAAGAAGAAGAAGAAGAAGAACAAGAAGATGAAGGGAAAGACAAAGAAGAAGAAGAAGAAAGAAGAAGAAGAAGAAGAAGAGAAGAGAAGAAGAAGAAGAAGATGTTGAAGAGGTAGAACAAGAAGAAGAAGAAGAAGAAGAAGAAGAAAGAGAAGAAGAAGAAGAAGAAAGAGAAGAAGAAGAAGAAGAGATGTTGAAGAGGCAGAAGAAGAAGAAGAAGAAGAAGAAGAAGATGATGATGAGGAAGAAGTAGAAGAAGATGGAGAAGAAGAAAAAGATGAAGAAGACGAAGAAGAAGAGGAAGAGAAAATGAAGAAGAAAAAGAAAAGAAGTAGAAAGAAGAAGAAGAAGAAGAAGAAGAAGATGAAGAAGAAGGCGAAGGAGAAGAAGAAGAAGACAAAGAAGAAGAAGAAGAAGAAGGAAAAGTAGAAGAAGAAGAAGAAGAAGAAGAAGAAGATGAAGTAGAAGAAGAAGAAGAAGAAGGAAAAGAACAACAAGAAGAAGAAGAAGAAGTTGGTCATGATGATGAAGAAGAAGAAGAAGAGGAAGAAAAGATGAGGAGGAAGAAGAAGAAGAAGAAGAACAAGAAAATGTTGAAGCTGAAGAAGGATAAGAAGCAGAGAAGAAGTAACTGAAAAAGAAGAGTATGAATAAGAAGAAGAAGAAAAAGAAGTAGAGGAAGAAGAAAAAGTTAAAGAAGAAGAAGGAGGAGAAGAAGAAGGAGAAGAAGAAGCAGAAGAAGAAGATGAAGAAGAAGAACAATAAGGAAAAGAAGAAGAAAAGAAAAAGAAGAGGAGAAGAAGAAGAAGAAGAAGAAGAAGAAGAAGAAGAAGAGGAAGGGGAAGAAGAAGTTGAAGAAGAGAACGAAGGACTAGAAGACAAAGAAGAAGAAGAAGCAGAAGAAGAAGAAGAAGGAAAAAAAGAAGTTGGAGGGGAAGAAGAAGAAGAAGAGAAATAAGAAGAAGAAGAAAAAGAAGCAGAAGAAGAACAAGAAGAAGAAGATGATGATGATGTAGTAGAAGAAGAAGTAAAAGAAGAAAAAGAAGATGAATACAAGAAGTTGAAGCAGAAGATGATGAGGAAGAAGAAGGAGAAGGAGATGAAACTGATGAAAACAAAGAAGAAGAAAAATAAGAAGAATAAAAAGAAGACGGTGATGAAGAAGATGAAAAGGACGAAGAAGAAGAAGAAGAATAAGAAGAAGTAGAAGAAGAAAAGAAGAAGAGAAAGAAGAATAAGAAGAAGAAGAAGAAGAAGAAGAAGAAGGATAAGGGGGAGAAGGACAGGAAGAAGAAGAAGAAGAAGAAGAACAAGCAGGACGAAGAAGAAGAAGAAGAAGAAGAAGAAGAAGAAGAAGGAAAAGAAGAAGAAAAAGAATAAGAAGAAGAAGAAGAAGAAGAAGAGAGATAAGAAGAAGAAGAAGAAGAATAAGAAGCAGAAGAAGAAGAAGAAGAAGAAGAAGTAAAAGAATATAGAGAAAAAGAAGAAGAAGAAGAAGAA
>JAIUJO010001229.1:167500-170000 GCA_023846275.1 Vanilla planifolia | reverse complement strand
GGAAAAGAAGAGAGAAGAAGAAGAAGAAGAAGAAGAAGAAGACGACGAAGATGAAGATGATGAAGAAGTAAGAGAAGAAGAAGAAGAAGAAGAATAAGAACAAGTAGAAAAAGATAAAGAAGAAGAGAAGAAGAAGAAGAAGTAGAAGAAGATGAAGAAGAAGAAGAAGAAGAAAATGAAACAAAGAAGAAGAAAAGGGAGAAGAAGAAGAAGGAGAAGAAGAAGGAGAAGAAGAAGAAGAAGAAGAAGAAGAGGATAGAGAAGAAGACTAATAAGAAGAAGAAGATGGAGCAGAAGAAGAGAGTGAAGAAGAAGGAGAAGAAGAGAAAGAAGAAGATATAGAAGAAGAAGAAGAAGAAGAAGAAGAAAAAGATTATCATGAAGAAGAGGAAGAAGAACAACAAGAAGGAGAAAGAGAAGAAGAAGAACAAGAAGTAGAAGTAGAAGAAGAAGAAGAAGAAGAAGAAAAAGAAGAAGAAGATGTAGAAGAAGATGAAAATCAAGAAGAATAGCAGAAGAAGAAGAAGGAGAAGTGGAAGGAAAACAAGAAGAAGAAGAAGAAGAAGAAGAAGAAGAAAAAGAAGAAGAAGAAGAAGAAGAAGAAGAAGAGGAAGAAGATGAAGAAGACGGAGAAGAAGAAGAAGAAGAAGAAGAAGAAGAAGAAGGAGAAGAGGAAGGAGAAGAAGAAGTTGTAGAAGAAGAGAAAATCGAGGAAGAAGAAGAAGAAGAAGAATAGGAACAAGAAGATGAAGGGGAAGACGAAGAAGAGAAGAAGAAGAAGAAGAAGAAGAAGAAGAAGAAAGAGAAGAAGAAGAAGAAGATGTTGAAGAGGTTAGAAGAAGAAGAAGAAGAAGATGAAGAAGAAGAAGTAGAAGAAGGTGGAGAAGAAGATAAAGATGAAGAAGAAGGAGAAGAAGAGGAAGAGAA
This sequence comes from Vanilla planifolia, assembly GCA_023846275.1. Taxonomy (NCBI): domain Eukaryota; kingdom Viridiplantae; phylum Streptophyta; class Magnoliopsida; order Asparagales; family Orchidaceae; genus Vanilla; species Vanilla planifolia. The sequence goes on along the minus strand of JAIUJO010001229.1, from coordinate 169,073 downwards.
AATGAAGAAGAAAAAGAAAAAGAAGTAGAAAGAAGAAAAAGAAGAAGAAAAAGAAGAAGAAGAAGAAGAAGAAGAAGAAGAAGATGAAGAAGAAGACGAAGGAGAAGAAGAAGAAGAAGAAGAAGGCAAAGCAGAAGAAGAAGAAGAAGAAGAAGAAGAAGAAGAAGAAGATGAAGTAGAAGAAGAGAAGAAGGAAAAGAACAAAAAGAAGAAGAAGAAGAAGTTGGTCATGATGAAGAAGAAGAAGAAGAAGAAGAGGAAGAAAAAGATGAGGAGGAAGAAGAAGAAGAAGAAGAACAAGAAAATGTTGAAGTTGAAGAAGGATAAGAAGAAGCAAAAGAAGAATAAGTAACTAAAAAAGGAAAGTTTGAATAAGAAGAAGAAGAAAAAGAAGTAGAGGAAGAAGAAAAAGTTAAATAAGAAGGAGGAGAAAAAGAAGGAGAAGAAGAAGCAGAAGAAGAAGATGAAGAAGAAGAAGGAAAAATAAGGAAAAGAAGAAGAAAAAGAAAAAGAAGAGGAGAAGAAGAAGAAGAAGAAGAAGAAGAAGAAGAAGAAGGAGAAGTGGAAGGGGAAGAAGAAGTAGAAGAAGAGAACGAAGGACTAGAAGACGAAGAAGAAGAAGAAGCAGAAGAAGAAGAAGAAGGAAAAGAAGAAGATGGAGGGTAAGAAGAAGAAGAAGAAAAAGAAAGAGAAGAAAACAGAAGAAGTAGTAGAAGTGGAAGAGGAAGTACAAGAAGAAGAAGTAGAAGAAGAAGAAGAGGAAGAAGAAGAAGAAGTTGAAGAAGTTGGAGTAGAAGAAGAAGAAGAAGACGAAGAAGAAGAGGAAGAGAAGAAGAAGAAGAAATAAAAGAAAAAGAAAAAGCAGTAGAAGGAAGAAGAAGAAGAAGATGATGATGATGAAGAAGAAGTGGAAGGAACAGAAGAAGAAGAAGTGGAAGAAAAAGAAGAAGATGAAGACAAAGAAGAAGAAGAAGAAGAAGAGGAGGAAGGTGAAGAAGAGAAAGATGAAGTAGAAGTACAAGAAGACAACGAAGAACAAGAAGAAGAAGATGATCAAGAAGAAGAAGAACAAGAACAAGAAGAAGAAGATGCTGATGAAGAAGGTGAAGGGGAAGAAGAAGAAGAATAAGAAGAAGAAGAAGAAGAAGAAGCTGAAAAAGAAGAAGGAGAAGAAGAAGAAGAAGAAGAAATAGAAGAAGTAGAAAAGTTAAAGAAGAAGGAGGAGAAGAAGAAGGAGAAGAAGAAGCAGAAGAAGAAGATGAAGAAGAAGAAGGACTAGAAGGAAAAGAATAGGAGAAGAAGAAGAAGAAGAAGAAGAAAAGAAGAAGAAGAAGAAGAAGAGAAGGAGGAGAAGAGGATGGAGAGGACGAAATAGAAGAGGAGAACAAAGAAGACTAAGAAGAAGAAGGAGAAGAAGAAGATGAAGGGAAGAAGAAAAAGAACAAGAAGATGAAACAGATGAAGAAGAAGAAGCAGCAGAAGATAATGATGAAAAAGATGAAGACGAAGAAGAAGATGAAGAAGGCGAAGAAGAAAAAGAAGAAGAAGAAGATGGTGATGAAGAAGATCAAGA